>JACXGM010024523.1:0-15697 GCA_016801145.1 Umbra pygmaea
AAAAAGTGCATAGAGCTGCTAAATGTATTTGTAGTTTGTTGATTTCCAAGTATAAAACTTGGTGAAATGTTCAGTGTGTGTGTATCCGTTTTTTTACATTTCCATCTCATTTTACCAAAACCGTGATAATATTGATAACCGTGATAACTTTGGTCACTATAATCGTGATATTAAATTTTCATACCGTCCCATCCCTAATTGTAGCTAATATAGACATTATTCAAAATAAAGTTATCTTTGTCTGACATCTGGTCTGCTTCGCCTCTGTTGTCACGTGCACTCGGGATTTGAGTGCTGCTGATCAAAATAGTGCATGAACATGAACCTGCAGTTGGAGACAAATTCAGTCTGCGCAGCAAACATTAATGATTACACATTGGCAAATAGGTTGGTTAAGATCAAGATTATTAACGAATACCCTCCACTATAACCCTGGTGTACAGTACAATTCTGTTTCGACCACAGACACCAGGCACTAAATAAAATTCAGGGTACATTTTTTTACCGGTTAAAAGGTACCTCATTATTACGATATAGATGGGTAAATGTGTTCTGACAAATATGCCCATATTTATAACCATTCATGGTAGTCTTTGGACTGCTTTGCTTAAAATCAATTTTTGGGTTTGAGAAGGAATTTTAATTTGGGCAAATATGTAGTACATATTGCGATATATTGCAGTATATAGACAAATGCTTTTCAAAATGTCAAAACCACGATATACTTCTGTCTCCTTTCTTCCTCATCGTTCCTCTTCTTTGTAAACTGTGCCCCCAATGGTTTTAAATGTTTCAATGTAGCCTCCTTACAGAGCGGCAGCCAGAAATTTTCGACACTGACGTCACCCAGCGTCCACACGTTTCCTGTGCCAACACTGTTTCTCTAGTCGTCAGTATCATGTCTCTCATAACAAATTAATAAGTCTGGAGTTTTATTTTTATAATAATAAAAGGTTGATTGCGCTAATATAAATTATATATTTTTTTAAGGGTGGGGATTGCCTATGCCTAGAAACACCCCTGAAATAATGGATGGGAGGAGGTTAACAGTAAACAGCTTTGATTCAGTCATAGGGCAGGAAGAGAGATAAAGCATCTGTTGATGAGTAGGTAGAATCCGGACTGTAAATATTGATCAAAGACTAGGGCCCAGATACCGTTTAGATGTAAAATATAAGTCTTGGACTAAGGGAAGGGTGGGAAGTATTAGCCAATCAGGAAGTTTTATACAATGTGATGTCATGTATCGTTATATAGGGAGATGCCATAAATGTTCTGGGTCTATACTTGCAAGAATAAACCGGTTTCATGTCTGCAGATGGACATGGAATCTATTTTGCTCATTCCACAATGCTCCCATATTAAATATTCATCTTACTTAACTAATTAAACATGACATAATGCATGTGGGGAGCAAAGGCTGACCTGTGGTACAATCCAACAGATGAGCTACTGTAGCTCAAAATTGCTGAAAAATGTAATACTGGTTCTGATAGAAAGGTGTCAGAACACAGTGCATTGTAGGTTGTTACGTATGGGGCTGCTGTTTTGCAGCCCTAACTCACATGAAATACGTTCTTAGGGAACTATTTTGTAAAACCGAAATATGTGAAATATGAATGTATGAGAGGGTTTAATTACGTTTGTAGGGAACTAAACTGAACACTCGAATAACATTAAATATGAACATATGAAGATCATGACGTAGCATGTAAATTGCGTAGTTTTTGCTAGGGTGGAGGTCGGGGATGGTGGACGAGCGTATAAATCCGCGACTTGCATGCCAGTGTTCGCAAGTTCAAATTCAGTTTTGTTCTACATTGCTTGCGTCATGTAGACACCCGATTATTATCGTTTTTTGTAATGTTAACCCTAAACTTAATTCTAACCTTAACCTCAGTAATGTCATATTTAACCTTAACCGTTAGTAACATCATGCCTAACCTTAACCGTTAGTATCCTCCTACCTAACCTTAACTGTGAATGTTGCAATATTTTCGAATGCTATGGAGTGTGTGGAATGTTCTCGCATAAATCTGCTAAACAAAATGTACCGGAGCAACGTAATTGAACTACAAATATAGCCTAATAACGAAACGTGGAATTCAAACGTAAAAAAAACGAAATATGTTGGCATATAACGTAATTCAGGTTTTTAAAATAGTTTCCTGAGAATGTAATTTGGGAGATAATCTGAGATGTCGGGTTGCTGTTTTGATGGCAAAAGGAGGACGTACACAATATTAGGCAGGTGGTCATAAAGTTATGGCTGATTGGTGTAGCATATTACCATAATCACTGACAAAATTACTTCCACAATTTAAATTATATGCTGATTAGACAAACAAGATTTTTTTCTATTAAAGAAACACATTTTAGTTACCAGTATCTTCATCAACTCAATAATGTGTCTTAAAATAAATGGTAATCTAAAGAAATCCAAATGTATTTGTTGGAGGGAACAAGTTTTATAACAGAACTATAAACTGGAGATAAGCATACAGTATGGCTGACTTAGGGGTGGGGCATTTTAGGGATGTTATCAGCATAAAAGTGAAGATAAAGTTTATCACATACAGTGGGCTCCAAAATTACTGGCACCCCTGACTGGCAATGCACAAACAATACTGTAAAAAAGTTTGTAAAAGTATGCCAGACTTTTATAGAATAAATCATATCTAGTTTTATGTCCATGTGACAATCACTGAATTAGTTATTGATTTTACAACTGATTTTACAATGAAAGCCAATTCATTCTCACTTATAGTGCCCTTATAGTGACATGAGTGCAGTCAGTAGCACCGATTACATTTGGAAAACCAGACATTGTTGCAAATTGCAATTTTTGTTGCAAAAATCCAAATATACCTGCTAACATGTCTAGCATAATGCAGGTAAAGGTTGTCTGAGAGACCCCTGACCTCTCAGCCAATTCCCTTTGAAATGTGCCGGTTGCCAGAAATCTGAGGTTTGTCAAGACATGAAGTGGGACAGGCAGGTGCTTCTCTGTAAGCCTGGGCCCACTACAGCAGAGAGAGCCAAGAGAACAGCTCTTTATAATCGGAACCGTCTCATAAGCCACTCATCATCATTAGCAAGTAAATCTTGCTGGTCTCTGAAAATTTGCATATTTCTTTTGCTTATTCACTAAATTTACCAACAGTACCAAAGCAGACATTGTGGATCATTAGGCATTGTAATTGCATGCCTTTTAGTTTCCACCCATTTGATTGTAACAGCCAACCAACTGTGTTAACACCCCTACTCTTACGAATAGTGCCGTGGGATCTTTACTGACCACAGAGCGTCAGAACCTGTTTAACGTCCCATCTGAAAAACGGCAGCCTATGCAGGGCAGATGTCCCCATCACTGCCCTGGGGCTTTGGGAGTGATATTTAGATTTCCTTCTCTTTAACATGTTCAGTGTGATACACACAGTGACACAAACCAGCTGTTTTTTTTCTCCATTGAAACTGGCTGAATGAGGGATTATGTGATTGAAGATACCTGTGATACTATTTAAAGAATGGTCTGCTTGACATTTCACTACAATACAATTATTTCATATAAATTGGGTATGTATGAATTATATTTTCCAGGCCATTTTAGAATGAAGTGAAATAGTCAAAGATGACATTTCTGTAATACAGCCTCATAAACAAATATTGACCAATATCTCTACCTTCTAAAAGCCAGAGAGTCCTAGCCAACTGAAATGTAGAGTGGGCTCCAAAATAACTTGCACCCCTGACTGGCAATGCACAAACAATACTGTATAAACATAAACAATATAATTACGCAGAGAAACTCAAAATACCAACACGTGAAAAACACTGTACTTTATAGATGTTGCAATGGAACCACATAATGCAACATGTTTTTGAGGGACCGGAGTGAGTGTAACGGTGTGTAGTGCATCAAACCCATTGTGGGATACCGTTCCATTTCCCCCAGTCCGGACGGGAATGCGAGCCCGGCATCCCCAATTAAGATCCAGTCACTCCGGTCCCGAACGTTATGCGTGCCTGGCTTCCCCAATTAAGATCCACAGTCCGCCGCTGCTAAACTGTCGATTGTAGTGTTAGCTAGCGTTATGTGCAGTGATGCTTCTGTTGCCAGAAGACCAGGGAAGTTTGTTGAAGATCAGAGACTTGTTGGTTCCTGTTCCCTTCGAGCCTGCCAGCATGTGTTCATCTCTGCTGCCATACACAGACATTTGACTTGAATGGGGCTTATCAACCCCTTGTGGTGCACAGTCAGAGCACACTTTATTGGGTTTATGTTTTTTTACAGTTTCCAAAAGGGGCTGAAAGTTGTATGACTCCAGCTCTGATTTGAATTTAACCCAGAGCTGTCAGAAAGTGACGTCAGAGTGCCATATTAAACCCCACTCATCTTAGCTCTTTTGTTCACTCTGTTCGGTCCCACTCATCAATCCTTCTATTAAACTGTCATTATTACCCTAGATTGCTATGCAGTGGCGAGTGATAGAAAGTTCTTGGCTGAAACCACTGGGCCAACGTCTTCCTAATTCATTACTCCATTTGAATCAACCCTCTTCTTTACTCTCACTTACATTTTTAAAATGTTATTGTGTTCCACATAACTTTTGCTGTGTCTTCATTTAATAGTTCAAGTACCTCCTGTTTTGTTGTTCTTCACATCTCAATATCTCTCTAGGTTTTGCGGACACTGCACAATGTTTGGTGCAAACATGTTAAAGTAGAATGAATGGGTAGGTAGATAAGCACATTTCAGATGTGCTTCAATCATCATTGAAATGAAACCAAACTGTTAATTTCTTTATTTTTTTCATTTTTCTTCCCTCCCAATTGATATTGTCTATGGGTGCTCACTTAGTTCATCCAACCACGTGCATAGCCGGTCGATTATTTTCGCATTGCTCATCCAATACGAAATCCTTTAGTTAGATAATATGTGGGATGATTACACTCACCGGCTATACTTCCACAATTTAACTTACAGGCCCCTGATCTGCTCACAAGGAGTTGATCGGGAGTGACATGGCAAGGTAGATAATCCAACCTATCTATACCAAGTCCTGGGAAGCGCTATGCCTATTTGCACTGCTTCATGCTGGAGGTTCCAGGCAAAGTTGGAGAATCCATAGTCAGGCTTGAACCACTGACTATCATAACGTAGCTTGTCCTGCAGCAACTTGGCCCACTATGCCACACGGACCCCTGCAATAGCAATGTTTAGTGTTTTGTTCAGAGATCTGCATGGTATACTGTTCTAGCTGAAAACAGACACATATGGTTTGTAGAATCAATGAATCGTGCAACTAGAATGGAGCTCAAATGAAGACAGACTGGCATGCACACTGACCCAGTGGCTGCCTCTGATGTGGTTGTGGCAGGCCCCTGTCTGGTCCTGGATGCTTCTATCAACCTTGATGGATCTCCTCCTCCTACATCAAGGACAACACCCCCGGCAACAGACAGGAGCTTTCACAGCATCACTGGCCTCAGGCTGCAGAGGAAACACACTGCTAGGGACAGGGCAGACCACTCTGTCTCCCATTCCACGTTTAAGAAGGGTGCAATTGGTGAGGTCATTAAGCTTATGGGTTAAACCAAATAATCAACTTGCAAATGATCACCCATTTTGTGTTCTAACAGACAAATTTAGTTTGTTGAACATGTTGTGAAAATAATTGGCATTTTTTAGAAGTCACTTGTAGATATTATCTGATAGCAATATAATTACATGCAGGCATATCCATCTCTGTATTATCTATGTTCTCCTTCCTGTCTCACACAGTGAGCATTAATCAGTGGGCAATGGCAGAGCAGCGGTATTAAATCTTTAATAAAAGAGCCAACTCATGACAGGGATGTTAGCGGACAATAATGTCACTCTTCTGAACATCCTACAGTAAGGGCATGTACTTGCCTGCGTATCCACCTCCACTACCATTCACCGTCAATGACTTGACAGATCTCCAGAGGCCACTGTATTACTTATGACAACGGTGTAAACCACAATGTCTAGTGAGCTCATCTCTCAGGTTTGATCAGCTCCTCTCACAAAACAGCTATTCTCAGACTCTAGCACCATCTACCTCCATTAGGAGGAAACCCCTAACTAAATCAGTGCAATTAAGGCCATGCCTCTGTATTATGTTAGACCTGATGAGAAGAGAGATTGTGTGGGTTACATTTCTGATCTGAAGTTCAAGAGGTAATATGGATGTGGGTAGAAAGGGGTCATGGAAAGAGAGGGCCTGGAAAGAATGTAGACAAGAATAGAGTAGGAGGAAAGAGGATAAGAAGAGAGGGAACAAAGATTGAGAGCATCAGGAGAGCTGGATGGTTACTGAGAGTGTAGTAAGAGAGGGGTGAGCGGTTAGGGAAGAGAGAGGTGTAAGGGACAGATACATTTAAATCAAACAATAATAATATCTTTATCTGTTAGGCAGTAAAAAGCAATGTGAAATCACAGCATGAAGATTTGTGTGCCGTTGCAGTGAGAAAGCGCCAACAAGCGCAGCACAAATAACAATGCAAACCTAATCAATATTCATCTCCATATTTAAAGTATATTTTCTTACCATTAGTAGTCAAAACTGGACATTGTTAAAATGTGTAGCTAAAAACAATGTGCTAATCTAGTATTAATTAATGTAAAATATAAGTATATTCTCATTTGTTTTGTACTGTATGGTATCTTGCTTTGGCAATGTATTTTTTTCCCTGGTGCAAAGAAAGGACATGCAGGTAAAATTTAGAGAACTGTCAGTAGAAGTGAAGTAGGTAGACAGGACCTGAATACAGGAATACATGTGGTAACATGAAGCCTCTCAATCAAATAAATATAAGCAGACATTATACATGTCTCTATTCACCAATTGTTTTTTCTCAGGGAGACACTTGTAAACTGATCGCTCTGGAATCCAATATTAGATCAGACAGATAAAGTGTAATATAAGTAAACAGACAGATAAAGTGGAGAAAAGTGAAAGGAAATTCCAGTAGGAGGCTGCAGGTCTCAAAACATTGAGAGAAATGGCCACTGGGATTGTAGGAGTGGAGCCTAGAACAGAGCAGAGGTTTGTAGAAATTAGAGAGTTTATCTCAGGCATGGAGACTTCCTGTTCGTGCCATCTCAGACTCAACAGAGACAGTTTAATTAGCTGGTATCAGGACAAAGACACTGGGAGCAGAGAGTCTCAATAGACATTTTTATACACAGACATTCTCACGTTTGCACAGAGACAAACGGGCAGGCCATGCAAAGCGACAGCTACAACAAGACGGCTGGAAAGACAGTGACAGAAACAGAGATACAAACAGTGCAACTCTTGAACGCTTCCCTCGTTAAAGCGCCACACCTTTACGCCTCTACTCCAAGGCTGAGATTGGTATTCCACTCAGAGAGAGCTCTGGGTTGGAACCAAAATGCCATGACTTAGCTGCAGGACTTATCAAAGTCTTTGTGCATGGACAGGCGGGCACATGGGAGAAATGTAGAGAGAAATGTAGAGAGAAATGTAGAGAGGGGTGGGAGTAGAAATAGAAGTAGAGAAAGAGCTCTCTTTGAAAGTTTGGAGATCAAAGTCAGACAACTACAACCGAAGACATAGTGCATATGCATGTACTGTACAGTTGGTCTGGAGAGTAGATTTATTCTGTGTGCATCTTCTTTTTTATATCTAGGTCCTGAAATGAATTTCCTCTGGCCCTACAAGAGTAATTCACATTAGATCAGCGTTTTACGTAGGCTCTGGATCTGTGTTCCTGTTTCTCTGCCTATTATTGTAAAATGAAATGTTACCTCCACTTGCCATTAGGTGGGGGTTAGATGTCCGATGGTAGTTTGTGTGACATCTTTGAATGGATCTGTTTCCCATCACTCTAGACCTTCTGTATGTCTGGTGTTATCAGCCGGAGGACACTTGCCAAATCAGTACACTTCTTCATGATGTCAACATACTGTCTGTTAATATCACTTTTGATTTATGTACAATAATGTGCAAACACCTTATGCATCCAAGATTATGTTTTAGCACAAATCTAGTTTTGTTAAAGTAACGTATTTATTTACCCTGTAAACAAGATAACCTTGTAGGTACAAAGCGCAGTGCACATTGAAACAAAGATAACAAACAGGCACTAAAGATCAGAATCAGAAAGAGATTTATTGCCAAGTAAGTTTTAACAAACTAGGATTTTTTCTGGTCTGTTGGTGCATGTTCACGCAGAAAGTGAACAGGATATCTACAGTTTATTAACAGGTATATGTATATATACAGTGACGCAAAAAAGTATTTAGTCAGCCACCAATTGTGCAAGTTCTCCCACTTAAAAATATGAGGCCTGTAATTTTCACTTGTAAGTGGGAGAACATGATATTACTTTTGAAATTCTAATTTGAAAGCAAATGGCAACATCATGCACCGGGGGCCTCATTATCCCAAAAAAACACAGCCGGACAGGGCTCACTCCGGTGGAAGGTCTGACAGGGCCTGGCCGTCCCTCTGCATTGGACCTCATGGCTCTGGGGAATACAGCTGAAGGATCATCTCATCATGTTGACAGTCTGGAGACCCCAGCACTAACACAACATGTTCAAATCACTAGTTTCTATCTAAAACAAGATTAGTTGAATCAGCCTCATTGATCTGCTCCATGGCCGGCCATCCAGCTCAGGGAAAACGTCATTTGGTAGAGCCTGGGGACCCTGTTGTAATAGTGACTCAATAAGGGACAGCAAGATAAAGATGCTTTGAGAGAGATGGCATGTGAAAGCATGAATGTGTACCCCCCCCCAAATAATTCAACACCCAATTCTACATTACCAAACAAATTCCATTTCAGTGTAAAATGTCTACTGTAGCCCAAACAATCGGAAAACCCCTTGTATGTCGATAGAGCAATAAATACTTTTGATAACTGAAGAAAAAAACATACGGGTGGTCAGAGAGTTACCCCTCTCAATTGCCCTGTAATGTAATGTCATGAAAAAAACACAATAACACGAGTGCAACTGCTGTTAATGGCTAGCCAGTTATCTATGCACGTTAGCAGGCAGACATCATTTGATTGGTTGATTCAAAACTGAGGGTGGACCTCACATTAAGTTTAATTTGATTTATAATTACGATTAGCACAGGATTACATTTTAACACTCCAGTTTGGTTAAGGTTAGGGTTAAGGTTGTGTACGGTTAGATGTTCCAAACTGAGAAAACTATGCTCATGTGCACATTTCCGATGTCATGTGAGGTCCGCCCTCAGTTTTGAATCAGCCAATCAAATGAATTCTGCCTCCAAGGCAGATCTTCCTGGAGAACACTTTTCAATAACTAAAAGTCCTATGAGCTCACAGCCTCTCTGATATGCAATCTGGCTTCCGAGCTGGTCATGGGTGCACCTCATCAACATTTAAGGTTCTAAACGACATTATAACAACCATCGAAGACAATATTGTGCAGCTGTCGTTATTGACCTGGCCAAGGCTTTTGATTCTGTCATACCATCCTCATTGGCAGACTCAAGGGCCTGAAACTGTGTTAGAAAACCTCCAAAAGAGCTTTGATGACATACAACTTTCTTTCCGTGGCCTCCAACTGTTGTTAAACTCTGGTAAAACCAAATGCATGATATTCAACCGGTCACACTCTGCACCTGCCTGACCAACAAGCAATACCACTCTGGATGGGTCTGACCTGGAATATGTCAAAAATGACAAGTACCTAGGGGTCTGGTTAGACTCCTTGCTCTCCTTCCAGACCCACATAAACAATCTCCAGTCTTAGATCAAATCTAGGATTGTCTTCCTATTCTACAACAAGGCCTCATTCACCCTCCCTGCCAAACAAGCCCTTGTGAAAATGACCATCCTCCCAACGCTTGACTTCGGTACCACCTCATCTATAAGTTCTTACTAAGCAAAACACCACCTTATCTAAGCTCATTAATATCCATAGCATCACCCACTCTCAACCTGCACTCGAGCAGGTATATCTCCCTAGTCGCTACAAATGCCCACACCTCATTTGGCCGCCTCTCCTTCCAATTTTCCGCTGCTAACGATTGGAACAATTTACAAAAATCCCTGAAACTCAAGTCCACCGTCCCGTTACTACTGTTAAGGTACTACTTTCAAATCTACTGACTGACCGCTGCACATGTTGACTCTACCCCCTCTCTTTGCCCATTTATGCCCTAGAACACTCAACAAAGCCTTAACGCATCTTGCACATTCAACTGCACAGCTGTCTTTGTATAATTTGCACATTACAACTTTCAGCCATGTTACCTATCCTAGTGTTATTTCTCTTGTACTGCCGCCTTACCTTCCAAATAATCTACCTCTCTATTTTGGAACATATTTGCACTGCATGTACAGTATTTTTTATTGAACCGAATACCATTTATATGTGTAACCGTATACTTGAATGTTTGTACTCTGTGTGTAACTTCATGTTGCCTGCACCTTCCGCCTTATCTTGGCCAAATGAGAACTTGTTCTCCATCGATTAACCTGGTTAAATAATGGTGAAATAAATAAATAATAAATGGTGATAACTACCCTCATCTGAGGCCACGTGTTGATGTGTGATGGGGGTTACTAAGTAATGGCTCTATGTTCTTTTCCATTACAGAATAAATGAACCTATTGAAAACTTATGTCCAGGAAGTCTTGGGTAGGTCAGAGTGTAAGGATAGTGAGTGGCATGCATGATATGTGGGTGGTGCGTACGTGCATGTGCATGTGCAGGTGTGGGGACCAGTGGAGGCTGGTGAACCTTAAATGAGGAGGCTGGGCACATCATATTAATGTCTAGAATGTAGTTAAACAAATTAAACCCAGTATGAGATATCACACCAGACATTAACATGAACCCATCGTCCTCAATAACGATTTGCCAGCCTACGCTGGTGTGGACAAACAAGGAGGTTCCAGGCAACACTTCATAAATATTACAAACTGTCCACGACAGCTTGAAAGTCACATGAGATTTATTTTCCATTGGAAACTGTAAAGTGAGGTCATCGCTCGATAGTATTTAGTTCAATGACATTCAACATCACCTTCAGGAACTGAGAGAAATGGATGGTGATGAGAAACAGAAGAAGGATTACATCCATTGGTCAGTGTCAGGGCAGAAATCCCAAAAGAGCACTGACTTGAATCTATCTGCGCATTCCTGGTCTTCTTTAAGCTGTACCCAGCATACACAAGTCCTCAACAAAACCTATAAAAAAGTTGATGCAACACCATAGAGACTTCACACCATGTGCTGTGGAAATAGAGCCCTCTACTGGCCAGCAATGCATACTACAACTACTGATAGTTGCTATTACTATTTTGAAAGTAAATGGTGTTTTTTGGATGTATAAGTTATATTAACCTGCTAAACACAAAGGACAATGAAAAGTAACCAGAGATTGCCTATCAAAATGAGGGATATAGGCAGACAGCCTTGCCACTAATAATCTTGAATACTCTATTGATAGTGTGTTTAGTCAGGGCAGTCACCTCTTTTCCTGTTAGGATTCTTTTACCCTTCTACTATGGACAGACGAAGGCTAATTGGCACATGCTGTACTGTAGATGCTGCCATATGGTATGAAAGAGTGAGATCAAGAGAACATCACTTCCATATGCTTTGAATAAACTGATTAACATATGGTTCACCAGCGCTAAATGCCAGCTCTCATCAATATTAATACAATGTCATCTGTCAGGTTGAGAGGATGCTGAGCGAGGCGAGTTCATTATTTTTTCTCTCACGCCTTGGGCAAACGAGCCTGATAATTAATCAAGACAACCTGGATTCAGAATGTATTCCGATAACAAGGAGAGCAAATCAGACCTGCTTCAACCAAGCATCAACATAAAAAAGACCCGATCATTAGGGGTCCAAGCTTAGAAATCTCAAACTTAGCAACCTTCTACCTGACAAAACATCAAAGTGACAAATTACAGAAGCAAATAATGTTTTGATTTGAAACAAACAAATCCAGCCATCCAGTTTTATTATCAAATAAAAGTACACCAATTAAAGAGAAACCTTTTTCCTTGTAAAAAGCATCCATTTCATTGGTCGACTTCTGGGACTAGAAGAAAAAAAATAGAATCTTAGATCAGAGAAAGATTGAAGTATGTGCGATCAAAGACCTACAGTAGCCATACATCTTTGAAAATAAAACGTTTGAATTAACCTGCAACTTAAGCTGCTAGCATGTATCACATTGAACCCTAACTATAATGGCTAGGCACTTCATGTTGAAGTCTTCATGAAAAAAGGTTTATAGTGAGGGGAGCTATCACTAAACCTAAAATAAGTATCAAATTAAATCACACATGTTCAGTGACACAAGGCTGTATTACTGAGGGTATTACCTTCAACTTAAAGTAATTACAAATAAAAATACACATTCTATTAGAATTTGGGTTGTTATTCATCCCAGTGGAACCACAGTAAATACAAAAGCATTTAGCTCAGTGACAAATACATTTGATCAATGAATAAATATAAGACAAATAAATATACCCTTCACATGACCTCCACCACATTACCCAGACATTCATTTGTGTCTATTCCATATCATAAAGTGATTCACATAATAGATTTTTAATCACTGACAACTAAACCAATAAGAAGCCATCATGTAAACTGCTGATGAACTCTGATCACAGTGAAATCGAATCAGATTGTTAGCGTTGCTATGAAACTTGTATGAATAAAATAACCTTTGTAACATAGAAATCTAGAAACAATTTAATGCATGCAATAATGCTTACAAGCAGTTTACACCGCATTTCCAAATTATTATGCAAATTGGAATAAAAGTGTCATAAACATATAATATTTTTTTTTCAATCAAACTCATGGATGGTATTGTGTCTCCGGGCTCTTTGGGTCACTGAAATCAATCTCAGACACCTGTGATAATTATTTTGCCAGGTGAGCCCAATTAAAGGAAAACTACTTAATAAGGATGTTCCACATTAATAAGTAGGCAACAGGTTTCAAGCAATATGGGAAAGAAAAAGGATCTCTCTGCTGCAAAAAAGCATCAAATAGTGCAATGCCTTGGACAAGGTATGAAAACATGAGATATTTCATGAAAACTTAAGCGTGATCATTGTACCGTGAAGAAATTTGTGGCTGATTCAGAGAACAGATGGGTTTGTGCAGATAAAGGCATAATGAGGAAGGTTACTGCCAGACAAAATTATTGGATTAAGAGAGCAGCTGCTAAAATGCCATTACAAAGCAGCAAACAGGTATTTGAAGCTGCATTTGTGCATAAACCTACTATTCGGCCACCCCTAACCAATGCTCACAAGCAGAAATGGTTGCACCGATGAGTGCCATTCAATCCTGGATGGTCCAGATGGTTAAAGTAGTGGATGGTTGGTAGATGGTCACCAATAAGACTGCGACATCAGCAAGGAGGTGTCAGAGTCATGTTTTGGGCCAGAATCATGGGGAGAGAGCTGGTAGGCCCCCCTTAGGGTCCCCGAAGGTCTGAAGATGACCTCGGCAAAGTATATAGTTTCCGACTGACTGCTTTTTTAGATGGTACAAAATCATCCTTGTGAAAATCATCTTCATGCATGACAATGCACCATCTCATGCTGCAAGGAATACCTCTGTCATTGGCTGCTATGGGCATAAAAGGAGAGAAACCCACGGTGTGGCCCCCATCCTCCCCTGACCTCAACCCTATTGAGAACCTTTGGAGCATCCTCAAACAAAAGATCTATGAGGGTGGGAGGCAGTTCGCATCAAAACAGCAGCTATTCTAAAATCCTGCAAAGAAATTCAAGCAGAAACTCTATAAACTCAAAAGTTCAATGGATGCAAGAATTGTGAAGGTGATATCAAAGAAGGGGTCCTATGTTAACATGTAACTTGCCCTGTTAAGATGGGTTTGATTGAAATAGCTTTTGATTTCAGTAAATATGACCTCCTAATGCTGCAAATTCAACAAATGACCATTTTCAGTGGTATAAAATATTTTGAAACTCTGTTGTGCATAATAATTTGGAACAGTGCATTTTGAGTTTTTATTCCTGAAAATAAAATACAGTTTTCATTGGGTGGTTTGTTCAATGACGTTCGACTTATACCCTAATGGTTGATGACTTCAAAATTACACTGACTGTCATTTGCTTCAACAATTTAGGTACAGCAGTGTAAAATGTAATTTGCATAATAATTTATGCAGTGTATAAGACAACTTTTAAAATGTTGTTACCAGAACATGTATTTAAAAATATAAAAGCACATTAAAGGTGAACTAAACATAAAACAAAAAAGTGCAAATATATTGCTTTGCTAAAGAGGCTTCTCAAATAATCCAGGAATTCCCTGTGGAATCTCTTTAACCTTTATTAGAAGCATTTCATGGTCCTTCGAAACGTGCAAGTTACCGTACATGGATTTGGTTTTCTTGGTGCCTTGTCACATAATTTTAGACACGTACAGGTATGAAGGTTGTCAACTAATTGTGCCCTGATTCTATCAACATTCCCTGCACCTTACCTGCGGTCACACTGTTCAGTGGTAACCTGACGGCACTTGGAAACGCCTTCTTACAGAGAGTTACACAGGCATAATGGCAACAAGGTGTGTGATTACCTGCTTCGGTTTCACTTGGTTTTGTCAGAAATCCAAGATGGTGCATTTTGGCTCAGGTGAAACAAGGGCAAACGGGGTAGGGGGAATTGAAGCAGAGGGACAATAGAAAATGTAGTTGAAAAGCACAGGGAAATGCATGTTGTATTAATATCACAACCGCACCTCTCCTGCCCGTGCATTCGCAACACACAAGCTTTGTCTACCTCCCGTTGACGTGTGCTGTTAAATGCGTTTGTGTGTGTGATGATGGGGTGGCAGTTTACAGGAGCTCAGTTTCATCGTCTTCATCCTCTGAACCAGACGGGCCCTGCCGGACCTCCTCATACCACTTATTAGTCAGAGTTTTCATCTGGATGCGGCCATGCATCAGGTCCTGCAACACAAACAAGGCACACATGAGAACACATTTGTTTCTCTAACCTGGTTTGGACCACAAAATATTCTCTTTTTTACACATCTCCTAATCCTAACCAGTACCATAACCATGGTAGTAGTAGAGTATATCCAAAATCACAGACTGTTATATCACACGCTTCTTGTGGCCTTCTTAGTTTACCTCCTGTGTGAGTCGCCGTGTAAAGAAAGGGTTGAGGTATTTGGCGTCAAGCCACAAAAAGCCTTTCAGATCCTGTCTCTGGATGATCTGAGCCTCGTACTCTTCTTCTGTCAGCTCAGAGAGGTGCTCCGTCTCTAAGGCATTACCCTGGGGGGAGATGGGAAATAAAAAAGAAAGAAGGCTAGAGAGGAGATGAGGAAGTAGTCATGTAATTCTAATGGTTTGAGATCATTATGAAGTGTGACTACGGCCTTTTGGTGTTCTCCACTCACTGAGACGACAGGACTTATTTCAGACAAGTGGAAAACAACACCTTGGGTTAGGGCTGGGCGATAAAACGATAACGATATGTCTCGCGATAGACACGTAATCAATATCAATATAAAATGCGTTCGATAAAACGTTCGATAATTTCCTTTGCTTCTTCGGGAAAAAACTGCGGTTGCGAAGCAATTTCGGTTGCGCAAACAAAGGCACTCTCTCTCTCTCTCTCTCTGGGTAGCAACGTAGGGAGTGAC
>JACXGM010024524.1:0-15698 GCA_016801145.1 Umbra pygmaea
ATAATAAATAAATTAATAACTACTGTCCTTATCATGATGCCTGATAAAGAGCGCTGTAGGCCCATTTCTTTTTATTTATTTATATTATGTTACTTTTTGATGTGTGTTTTTTTCAGCTAGCAGTGACTCTAGGGGGCCCTCTGCTGGCCACGGGGCCCTTTGCAATTGCAAAGGTCGCTTAGTGGCTGGGCCGGCTCTGTTGTGCATGTTTGACTGTAATAATTATTTTGTTAAAACGTGTTGAAATAAATTATTTTGAGGACCTATGCAATTCAGTTTTGATGGTTGATAATCTGAAATAATAAAACAAATCTAATCTGTTTATAATGTGATGTTATCATTACAATGAATGGATATATTTGGGCTTATCCAGTGGTTTTTAAATATAACTCAATGTCATTTTTTGTGTCTGGGGTGTTTTCTCTGCTTTCATCAGCTTAACTTGAATTCTGGAAGCCCTATGTATAATATACCATAATATGATAGTATAATGTACTATAATCCATGATCACAGGCAAGATTTTGGATAATAACAATTATTTAATTCAAACTTCACAACTGCTTGGTAGTATAAAGTCATTTGACATTAAAAATAATTAATACATTTATTTAAATATGTCAACACACTTCTATATGTCCTTCTTTATCTTTACATGCAGGTCAGATAACAGAGCTTGTTCTGTCAATTTATATACATCTTTCGAGGCCTATGCCAACACAATGCTAAAATAAACTTTCAGTAAAACCGATTCAAACACTGTGCTGATTGATAGGTTCCTGCTAGCTACATTTAATTAACATAAAGCTAACAAACCGCTAACTGCTATTTAATTAATAATATTAACTTTTTTCCAAACTCCTGTTGCTACAGTATATCCCATACAACATTGTTATTTGATATTAACTGAACCATCTTTCATATAAGATAAACCAAATGAAGACTTACAAAATTAAAAAAAAAAAGTCCTATAACAATTGTATAATTTATTATAACCATACTGATCTGTATTTATAAATCAGTATGGTAATAATATATTTTACACTGCTTATAAGTACAGCCTTACATATCATTATAATTAATGATATATAAAGCAACATAGAAATTAATATATTTAGTTATAACAACTTATAAATTATTATGAATACTTATAGTTAATGTTAAAATGGATTATGGATGATGTTATGAAGAATTATAAAATGTATTTCATAGAAAGTTTCTAGTTTTTCTATTAAAATCAAAATTCAGCAAATATAAGCAAGATATAATGCAAAAACCAACCCCAGAGTTAGAATATCAAAAAAGCATTAGTGAGGAATAAACACAAAAAAAGACAGGATAGGCCACTGCTGAGGAACTTTCACCCAAAGAGGATTCATTATAACTGGACTGCTTATGTGTATAAGCACATGCTTTAAAGAGTGAAAAGTCATTGACCAAAAAACAAACAAGCTACAGACGACAGACAGACCGACGACAGATAGACAGACAAACCGAAACTCAATTTCAAAGTTCACACTATTGCTTACATATAGTTGTTTTTTTCCTTCATGCCTGGACTTAAAGACTCTGATCACAAAAGTGGGAAACATTCGGAATAGGGTGCCATTTGGACCACTTGGACAGAAAAGAAGGCTCCCTGGCAAGAACTCGGATGAATCCTCTACAAAGGTTAAGTACACGGGGTCGGGATTTGTGAATCAGGGGGGCGGAGTTGAGAGGGAGTGCTCTTTACTGTACATCTAACCTTAAGATGAGACAGCTAAAACACACTCACTCTGCAGGATGCTGTAGACATGAATATCAAAAGATGGTGTTTCTGTGCCAAGAGAAAGTCCTGACCTTATGTCACCTGGAGGTATAGAACACATCAGACTAGGTGCGTATCACTGCTCTAATGTAGAATCTATTATAGTACCAAGAGTCTGCAGTGAGCTTCGTGCCAGACACAAAGCTAAACAGAAAGTAGTGGGAGTTAGAGAGAAAGAGGGGACTAGAAGAATAGGTTTGTTCACAGTAGCTGTAGGGGTTATGAGACGTTTATATTGTCAGGATTAAGGCTGAAGTAAACCAGTTCACCTCAATCAGGGATTTGGTTATTGTTTGTTATTGCGCAGCTGTTTATTATGCATATGAATGCAGGCAAAGCTGCAGAGTTACATCAGATCCTACAGTTTGTTGCAGACAACCAAGGACAAAGTTTACCATGGAGAGCACTCAATTAGATGGTCTTACCGCAGCTGAAGACCTTCAAACTGACAGCATGCAAATCATAAAACACAAATGGCCAGATCCCACCAACACAGCTCCAAATACTTCTATTATACATATGGAGTGCATTGAAGGGTGGGTAAACACACACACACACACACACACACACGCGCCTGGATGAGAGAGAGAGAGAGAGAGAGAGAGAGAGAGAGAGAGAGAGAGAGAGAGAGAGAGAGAGAGAGAGATGGATGGAGAGAAGAGGCATTATGAAATCACACAGGGCCTGACCACCACAGTCTAATTATGCTAATTGCTTCAATGCCCTTGCTTTATTTATGCGTGGCGGCTAAGATAAATAAAAGGAAATTGCTTTGGATCTAACTGTATTCATTTCAGAATGCAAACTAGCCTGTGTTTGTTATGAGATTGCTGATCTGTTTACCCCGAAAATTCTGCAGGTAATTGCAATTTTGATTGTACATTTCTTTTTTTTCTCTCCGTGACAGTCCCAGGACTGCGTCTGTTGTCTCTAGTTTTTATAATTAAATGCTTTGTGATATTAAAACCCACTAAATGTTGGAAAGCAGTCGACAGCAGCAGAAGACTATTTTGCACACAACACAGGTCCCTTCACTCTGGGGAGGCCTTAATCTTCGGGCAGAGGTTCTTGATGTTAATATCGACAATGTTTTCTGTAGTTTTTAAGTTTTAGACTGTTATGTAGGCAAGCTTTGTGCAAAATGACTGGGCAGGTGGAGGAAAAACATAGATAAAATATTGAATCTGGTCCAAAACACAAACAGATGCCCAGATCGTCTGAAGCTGCTCTACCATATGTGGGTCTGACAGTAGTCATGGTCTTCCAGAAGCGCTCTACATCAGAAGGCGTCAAACAGACAGCTTTTCCTTAACAGCTA
This sequence comes from Umbra pygmaea, assembly GCA_016801145.1. NCBI lineage: Eukaryota > Metazoa > Chordata > Actinopteri > Esociformes > Umbridae > Umbra > Umbra pygmaea. Next base: position 3,127 of record JACXGM010024524.1, read on the forward strand.
CCGTTCATCATTCAACACACACCTAACGACAGATCCCTCTAAAAGTGCAAACTGTAACTTCTATTCCACAGTCTGTCCAATGAAATGATCCAGCATCCAATTTGTCACGTGTGTAAAATCAATACAAATCAATATGCTGTACGAGGTAATAATACCACTTGGATCAAACGACTACACCTTCACATGGCTTTACAGTTCATACTTTTAGTGACCTTTTAGCAAAACAAAGTACTGCAGTGCCATGGCACTTATATGAAACATGTTGTGTAACCAGCAGCCCACTATTTCTATTTACTGTAGATATTTTTCCAGTCACAAGAACAGACAGAGCATGTATAATTCCATCCAGATGAGAAAAGAATTGCAATTGATCCATCTGTGTTGTGATGAAGGACTCCTGCTGTTCTAATCTACTTCACATTAATAAGACATTGATTTCTCCACTTATACAAGGTATCAGTATAGCTACAATCAAGCCCTGTCATCGGATAGATGAAATAATCTTGTAACGATCAGCTAAAGCGCTAATGTGTTACTTTGGTCCTTTCATAATGACGAAATAGATGGCGACTGAGTATGTTGATTTGTAAAGGCCCCTAATACTGATTTAATTGTTGGTGTTTGTGGGAAATATATGGCTGTTTGTGGCCTGTGTTGATATGAGGAATGGGAGGAAATTGAAATGGATTTGAAACGGTCAGTGTTGTGATCCGGTAGTAACTCAGTATAGATTGTGGTTTAATCAAACACATGGATCTCTTTCCTTGCCCCCTTTTGGGTGAACATTCCACTTGGCCTTTTGAACGTGTCACCACTCCCTCCTCACAGCCAATGGTAATAGCATCGATCTCTGGCGAACGGAAAAGGAGAATTCGCCCGCCTTCTCTGGCTCTAACATAATTCAACTGTTAAAAAAGAAAAAAAAAAGGCGTTTGCTCCCATGTTCTTTTGTGCGCACAATGTAATAATTGAAAGATTTTCAAAGTGTTAGTCTCAGAGCTGAATTTGGCCTGACTATGGGGTGTTTCCTCTGTTAATGGTGATGGGATCCTGTGGCCAGTCAGGAGGTGATTTATTGAATGGTAGGTGAAGGGAAATGGCTGAGGTGGATCCAACGCATCCGAGATACAGGGAACTGTAGTCAGGACTGGACAAGGTTGAAGCGACACACTGATATATGGCAAGCGCTTGACCACACATCCAGTGTCTTACTGGCTTCCAACAGCCCGTTCAAGATTTATTTTGCACATTTAAACAAATGTATGGTATAGTGCATATATACTGTCTGTCATCATCAATCCAATAACAATGGTTTCTGTTAAATTGTCATCCATAAAACATGACTGTGTGTAGCTTGACTGCAAGATGAATCTTCTTCACTTCCTCATCGGTCTATACATTAGAAACCATGTCAGGGATAAGTGAGGGAGGGGTGGGGGAAAGAGGACAGAGAGTGTGTGTGGGGGGGTATGAAAAGAAAAACATGAATGAATTCATTCGTATGCTTATCTCATTAACTTTACAACCCTGTGGTGTGACCATTTAAAGAGGGCGGTAAAAGCGTATTTTTGTCGCGCGGCACTGATCCCTTGCTAGCGCCAGACAAGCCTGTTGATTTATTTATTGTATTCCAGCGTTCCCCTCCTATGTGTCGTGAACAAATGTGGCCTCGGCTGGAGACTACATTGACAAGTCCTTTGTATAAGCGCGGTAAAAAATGAGCCACTTACAATACATCCATAGGATATCAGACGCAAAAGGAATTGAAATGGGAAGTGTTCCCAGTGGTGTGTCCTCTTCGGAACAGGGGCCAGAATTAGAGGAGGGAGAGGGCCTGAGAATCAATAGAGAATAACTCCTTTTCTTTGTGGGAACTTAAGATTCAGCAAAAGTTTTGCCTAGGGAACTTAACGCTGATATGGGCCAGAGAGAGAAAGTATGGGATGAAATGTGCATTAATCACTCCAACAAGATACATTCCTGCTAATACAATTACTTCACACCGAGCCAGGCGGCCTGTCCCCTACCACCATGCCTGATCCCCCCCACACAAAGCCTATCACTCACTGGAAGTGTTCTACTCCTGCCCCCAAGCTAAGATAAGCAATCGGCCAAGTCCCATATTTTGTTAAATCACTGCAGCTACATTGGGTTGAATGGAGCAATGGAGAGCAGGGATTTCTGGGTAGAAAGAGGAGTGATTTAGGATTGTGCTGCCAGATCCTTATCATTGTGGCAGCTAAAGGAGACATTGGTCTTTTGTGTCTAGGATTGCCCTTGACACATCCTTAAGGAAGCAGCCTTGAACTTGTCTTTGTTTTGAAGTGACCCTCAGACCTCTCCCGGTCTGATCTGGGATAAACACCATACACCTCTGGCTCTTGCTGTCTGTGTTCCAAATCACATCCTGTTCCCATACGCCGCACAATTTTCACAGAGGTCCATGGAGAAGAGGCCAAAAGCAGTGCACTCGGTAGGTAATAGAATGCCATTTGGGACGTTTACACTGTTTAAGATGTTAAAGCGAGTCACAGTCTCTTCTCTAGATCTGCTTTCATATATAAACATCTTTTCAGTTGGTTTGTCTTCAGAGAGCAGAACACAGGCCGGTCTGTGATCCCAGAACAAAAAGGAGCAGCATGGGAACTTTGATCCTCAGGGATAAAAACAGGAGCTATCACAGTGAGGGATGGAAGAGGGCAAACTAGAGACACATGGTAATAAACACAGCAGCTTTCATAGAGAAGGATAGAAGAGGGCGGACTGGACACAAATGGTAATAAACACAGCAGCTTTCATAGAGAAGGATAGAAGAGGGCGGACTGGACACACATGGTAATAAACACAGCAGCTTTCATAGAGAAGGATAGAAGAGGGCGGACTGGACACACATGGTAATAAACACAGCAGCTTTCATAGAGAAGGATAGAAGAGGGCGGACTGGACACACATGGTAATAAACACAGCAGCTTTCATAGAGAAGGATAGAAGAGGGCGGACTGGACACACATGTTTATAAACACAGTAGCTTTCATAGAGAAGTTTATCTAGTTGTGTCTGTAAGACAGTGGTTCCCAACCATCTCCTTGAGTACCCCCAGCCATGCTACAGTTTAGCTGTAGCCCTGAACTAGTGCACCAGATTCACTAATCAAGGACGTGTTCATTAGTAGACAGGTTGAATCAGGTGTGCTAGCTCAGAGGTAGTTCAAATAAAAGGACTGTCTGGGGGTACTCCAGGAGAGGGTTGGGAACCACTGCTGCAAGAGATGTTTATTAGAGATACGCACCACTAACAAGCATCTAATGAGTTTAACTTGAGCTTTATCGAGACTGGACTAGTAATCATCATATTAAAATGTTACTGTATCTCATAGGTTGAACAGTCATTTCTTTCTCTAAACTAAAAAATTAAATATAGCTTATGAACTCCCACTGATTCCTTCATCAGCCGTTTACTAGAACTACATAAACGTTTCACAGCTCACTTATGAGCATGATTACTGCACAAGATAAAACCAGCCTGCTCAGCTTTGACTTGACTCTGCTTAGCTGAACTTTCACTAGGATATTTGTTTTAAGATAAACACAATATCTGTGACAGCAAAGTCAGAATGAGACAACATCAACTTTAATGAGTTGATGGTGTTTATTGGTGGTACTGTGGGGCAGCTTCCTGTTTGGGACATATGGGCCCTTTATGAGTCTTCCCTCCCCTCTGAGACCATGTTTAAAGGCCCGCTACAGTAATAACTCTGCCTCCAGTAGCAGCCTTCGCCCAGACGAACAACTGGAACAGCTGACAGAGGCAACGGTCCTTCTCCCTGGTGGGAAATTAAGGAGAATATAAAACCAAAAACACACGCTAGTCACCCCCAAGCTAAGCATATGCAGCTAAGGACAATATGATATATGTCTATATTTCCCCCTCCTACTATTAGTGATATGTACTATATTCCCGTTGACAAACAAAACACAACTAATTACATTTTTGGACCAGTCAAATCTTTATGTTTAGACACTATTATAGGTTAAATTGGAAATAAACAAAAAAAGACACAATGATCATATAACAGCAGATCTGAATGTATTTATGGATGCTAGAACTTTCTCCCTTCTGCAACTGAATTAGTTTAAGACGAACTAAATAACAAGTTACCATCTTCTGACATCTAAGTCAAAGTCAATGAGGGCATCAAACTTGTAGTAGGAAGGGTAAAATATTTTGGTCTTGAGCAAGGCAATTTACCACTTATGATATGATGTTCCAGGGCATGTCCCTTTACTCTGCAAAATGACTAAAATGTAGATGTAAAAAGGTAATGTCAGACTAAACACAGAGAAAACATATTCAAAGTGTTACATCTTAACCCAATGAAAATGTGAAAAGGTGCTGATATATTCAATGAGGGGGGGCCACTGTACTAGAAGTCAAGGGCGAGCGACTCATGCTTATAACAAATGTAGTGACAGGTTAAGATCAAGGGCTGAGCTGACATTCTCCCTGCAAAGGTCAATGTATGGTAGGCCCCGTGATGAAGAAATGAGGGCTCCGCCATCATCGCCAAGGCAAAAGGTCAGACACAAGCTGATTGGTGATAGAACTATCAAATTAACCAATCAATACACGGCTGGGATGGAGGAAGCAGGCCCCCAGGGGGAGTAGAGACAGACTGGACCAAAATGCCAAGATGTCAATAGCTCTCCCCCAGAGAGAGAGAGAGAGAGAGGGAGAGAGAGAGAGAGAGAGAGAGAGAGAGAGAGAGAGAGAGAGAGAGAGAGAGAGAGAGAGAGAGAGAGAGAGAGAGTTCTCAGCCCGCCATACCAGCTGCACTAGATGTAGCCTCAAGCAGGAGTGGCACTACAGCTTCTCTAACACACTGCTAATTTACATCACTCACTCACTTCCTTCTTCACTCACTCCCTTCCTCTCTCTCTCACTCGCGGACTCCCTCCATAACTCATCACTCCCTCATTCTCTCACTCACTCACGTGCAAAAACACGTACACAAACAAACATTCGTCTCACAACACCAACAATCAGGCCAAAAAATACACTAAACATTCAGACGCATTCCGTCCCAGGTATAAGATGCTCATAAAGAAGATGGAAGCTCTGTTGCCTGCTTCGCGTCACGTTTCCACCCATGGGAAGGAAGAGCGTCGACGGCATCCACAGGATAAGGACAAGTGGAGTGCTGAACAGGAGTACATGAAGGAGAACGCTGGGGTTTCCATTTAACAACGGTGCTTCAGCACGAGAGGTATTAATCCCCAGCCACAATTTATTGCTGGAGCGCAATATCACTTCAATTCCCAAGTGTGATCCAGGTGCTTTGTACCAATCTCCTCTGAAGCAGGACAATCCACATATTACATGTCCACCCTTTCCCCCAAACAGAATGCCCTGGTGTGCCAACCCCCCCTCACCGAAGTAAGCCCTGGCCGGGGGTTATTGAAAAACAGCTGTACATCTAGGGAATTTCATTGAATTCTAGGCAATTTACAGTGCCTCAATATCACTTCCCGGGCACTGCTAATTCAACCCATTGATGGACAAAACATTAACTAACCATTTAAACAGGGTGTTGGTTTTAGTACCTTGTAAATACAATGAAGCAGTGACCAATTGAAAGGGTTAACAAGCTGCAATGCTACATTGCTGTGAGAGGCAAGGGACGGCCCAAAGACCAGAGGGTGAATAGCAAAACTACCCGCTCGCAGAATTCCAAACCACCCCAAGGGTCATATGCTAGACCTGGATGGTAAAGATGAAGTAGACCAACAACAACCACAACACTGACAGAGGATTGTTGAACTGGGCGGTGATTACGGGGAAGCTGGTCTCAAAATGCTGAGCGGGTGGATACGACAGTATGTCTGCAGTGCTTGTAGAGTGATGTTCAGGAGGGAGTCTAACTGTACCTCTCACTACCTCCCTGGTGGAACTGACATCCCACTTCCACTCCAATCATAATTAAGCAGCAATTAAATCACCTTTCCCTCCTCCACATGAGTCAGTCTGGGGGCCAGCTGAACACTGGGTAATTGATGCAGAGTGTCACATGGGATTGACATGTTTTCTATGCTTAATGGAGTCCTACAGTAATAGTGATGTCTCTTGTATTTTAAATACTTATTCCTGGCAAAATATCAGAATCACAGAAGCATACCTTTAAAATTCCTCTTTGATGTAATAGTGTGATTTCTTTGCCGATTTTCTACCATTTGAAAACAAATGCAACGTTTTTACATTAAGCTAATAGGCTGTTATGTCTTTTCCCAGCTAATTATTATGCTCTGTCCCCACGCAGAGAATTATTCAAAGTACGGTGTAACAGTTTTCATGAATTTATGTGAAATGCAAATAAATGGCTTTGAGTCACTTCAGATTGATTGTGTTGTGTGAGCAGACAGACTCCTCCCAATTGAGCGGACTCATCATCCAGAACACAACTATGAGCTAACCCCAGCTGTTCAACAGTAGGAGCACAGTATGAGATGTTACTGTGTTTTGTGTTTTTCCTTCTTTAGCTCCCTGTGGTCCCCGATACACAGACATTTACATTTCTGTAGCATGTGAATTTCAATGTTCCTCAAACTCGACATTGCAATAAGAGATTATTAAAGTGCAGTGCTAAAGAATTGGCTCTTTTTCTCTGTCGGGAATCTGTACATTTTTGACCTAATTAATGATTCTTTTAAGCCTAATATTCACACAATTGTTATTCTGTAGGTGTGTTTGAGAGTAGAGAACATAGATTTCCATTATGTGATGCTTATCCAAAGGGGAAATAGTTTGGGGAAAACGTCCTCATTTGCATGCGTTTTCAGTTACTTGAACAATTTGCTCTGTTTAAGAAAAGTGAAGACCTGGGGTACTTTCAACAAGGATCTAACATGTGTTGTGTAGTTTGGATGTAACAAGGGAAAAGGAAATAAGATAACATCACAATGAGGATTACAGATAAACTGTGTACTACTCACAATAGATTCTATATGTTAATGTTGGGCTTTAGGGCAAATACTTAATGAAAGTCCAAGGCTACTGTCAAAATAAAACAAACGAACACTCAACTAAGTAAATATTTGGCAGCAATAACTATATAGATTTGCTTTAAATAGCATTATAATGACTAAAGACATTCACGTTAATAAAAAAGTAAAAATTGTAATTAATTTTGAGAACCTATTTCACAATTATATCAGAATTCAAATCAAATGCAACACTGTTTATGACTGAAAACGTAAAGCTTTTATCATACTATTCATTTATAACATATTTGTGTAACATGGTGTGCACATTATACATCACAGTATGATTCAGAGGTTATTGTTTACATGTACAGACTGTATATACAGTAGGTGGTTACTCTCCTGTCTCCCTTATATCTAATTACTTACATTTGTATTCTTTGTATTTATTATTATGACTGCATTGCTGAGTGATGGCACTAGATTTTCACTGTTCATACAATTACATCAGTATCTCCTTGTAACACCGCACCCTCCTGGTGAGCTACAGTCAGTGCTTCCGTGTTACCGATTCCATTTGTGTTTATGTTGTGTTTCTGTTTTCCATACTTTTCATTCACATGACTGTCTTTAACAAATAGATCACCCTTATCCATAGGCAACTAAACTCAGATGTTTTTGTTTAGTCATTACTGTTTCTATTTAAGTTCCTGGTTGTTGGATGTCTGAGTCGGTCATTGGTATATTGTCAGTTGATGTGATAGTGTATAGTATGATTTGTGTATCTCTTGGCTCCTCCTGGTTTCATTTGTACTGGTTAAATTTTTTAAAAATTCTGTTTCATTTAAATCCTCCTTCACATTTGTCTTCTTTACTCCCTGCTACACCATGACTTGTGACGCTAATGTACATGCGAAAAATAAACAAAACTTTATTAATGTTTATTAATGTAATCGAGGCTTCTATAGGAGGTGTTGTGGGATTGAGGTTAGGGGTTTTCTCGCTATGAGAGAATGAATAAGGTAGAAGGTGTATTATTTAAAATAATAATTTTAAGGCTGTCAAAATGAACGCGTTAATGCATTAACGCATGCGACTAATTTAACGGCATATTTATTTTTTATCACTGTTGATGCGCATTATCATTTTTCATCCGGAACCATTCACAGTGAGTGCTTGACGTTTTAAACGCTGTACCAGCATTTTCCAATAACTTATCAAATCCATGTGGGAGATGTAGCTACAGAGCACTTCACTGGTAGTATTATCATACAGAAATATAGAACTGCCGTTCATGTTGCCATTCACTTTATTTACCCGCCACGTCTCAGTGAAAACTGCCAAACTGCGCATTACACATACGCTAGTAGCCTACATAGAGGGTGATGTTCCGAGTTGGTTTAATCTAGACATTTGGAGATTTGTAATAAGGGTTAAAACTGAAAATGGTATTTATAGGGCCAAATTTGAACATATTCTTCAATTGGGATTTATCGCGATTAACTACAGAAAACAATTTTGATTAATCACAATGAATTATTTTTATCGTTCGACAGCTATGAATCATTTACAAAACGTGTGAATTTCCATTGACATGTACTGTATCTACAGATCGGCTAAAGGGGGCATGAATCAATGTTTTTGTTTTGTGCAAGAAGGGACTAGTCTATTAAAACTTTCCACTATACTGACTTCTTTCATAGGTGGTGTTTGACGGAACTGCTTTGCTTATTTTTTGGTGGAAAGGCAGAGAGAGACATAACTTCAGTTTTTGGACGTTACAAAGATATACTCCATCATTACTCCTCCTCCAAATCTACTGTCTGAATAGTTCAGCAGAGAAAACGACTAATGTAGGAAACAGCTGCTGTGAGGCTGGGAGGGAGTGCGTTGGGATGGAGGGAGGTGGAGGGACTGGTGGGGGGTGTTGGCTGTCCACTGTCAGACATGTAGATGGCTATTGATCCCCAGCCGTGTTCATCCAAACACATTGACAAACACAGCGCTCGGCTCAGTCAACAACATGCCAATAGCTTTACACAGACAGCTAGGCAGCCCATCCTGCAGACCTTCTAATTACCAACAACACAAACAGTCTCTGTCATCGACACATTCTCACTATGCAGTTATTTATATATATATATATATATATGTATACATACATACATACATACATACATACATACATACATACATACATACATACATACATACATACATACATACATACATACATACATACATACATACATACATACATACATACATACATACATACATACAGTACATACATACATACATACATACATACAGTACATAAACATGGTAAAACTATAAACAATATAGTAACATCTGTACAGAGGATTCCAACACTTGACAAACCTGAACAATAAAAACAAAACAAATCCCCTTATATTTTGCTTGATATCCTTAATGATACTATTTAGACACTGCTGTGACTTTCCCAAACAAGTCTGAATTTATTTGGCAGGTAACCATGATGAAGTAATTAGTAGAAGACCTCTTGTCAAATGCCGTCCATGCTGGTTTGTTGGCATGGAGTGCAGACAATACTGGGCAAGAGCCAATCAGGTTGTGCAGTTCGCCTTGTGGGGCGTTTCCTGGCGATGACACTGCATTCCAACACGTGTATCGTACACTGCTCATTTAGTGCCATGGGGCTCTTGTCAATATGGGTGAACCATATAGGGAATAAATCTGATTTGGGACAAAGCCATGCTCATTCCAGCCAGGACGCCATGACAACAACACGTCACATTGCCATGGAGATGAGATGCGGTCCTAGCCTGCCCTAGGCTCACTTCTATGCTACATTATGCAGAGGCACTCCCGCTAATACATCTTTTTAGCTAATGCTTTCCAGATGGAAGCTGCATTTCTAGTTTAACCTTCCTAAACCCTGCCAAACACCCCCTCCCACTGTTGGATCTCTTACCAATTTATCTGCCTTTGATTGAAATGGCATCAATAACCCCTGACAATGGTGTAATATCATTACCGCTGGCTTATTGTCTTTGGGGCTAGCAAACTGTCTAGAACTGCATGCAGTGTTTCTAGCCTATAACATGGCATGTATCTTCAGATCAGACAAGGTAGAGTAACTTGGCATATCATGGTTTGAATGAAAGATCCCCATCGGTCTGATCCTGAGTTGGTAAAGAAACTACTGTGTCTATTCAATGTATTCCAGAAACCCTAGATATATTTGCCACACACATTCTCTTAAAAAGCTTCAAAATTGCCTTATTGATCACAACTCCAGCAAATTAATTCAACCTTTGCTGGAGTGCTTTGGCTGGTAATCGATAAGAAACAAAAATGACCTATAATAATCAGTAGGATTCAAGAAAAATACAGAAATTAAACATTTTATAAATATCTGAAACACAACTCCTGTATGGATTCCTTTTCCTATGTCCTCACTGACTTTGATGATAGGAGCTAGCACACTGCTTATCCATACTATGCTAACAGAGCAGGAAATGTAGATATACATAACATGTGGAACTCAAATAATAGATATACATAACATGCGGAACTCAAATAAGTATGTGCAGGACGAGGAGGCACCAGTGGATCTGTGTAGCAGAGTTGTGTGTGTTAGTGTTATTTCATCGTTTTTAGACATGGTTAAAAATCAATTTATTTTAGTAGTCTCTTGTCACAGACCTAATAATATCAAATGGAGTATCTGATTTAGTAATGGCTGCTGAGATTAGTTGCTGTGTATATTAGTTACTGTAATTAACGTGCCCAAAGCAGTCACTTCATGCTGTGCTTGATAAGGGATGAATTAGGGAGATTTGTTGTGATAACTACATCTCAGATATCTCAGTTGGCAGAACATGGTGACCGCAGCGCATAAAGCTGTGCTTTTTTTACTACGGAGAGACACCATAAGGCAAGGTGTGTGCATACAATGTGTTACGTATATTATATTAGATTCATCTGACATAAACTTCATATTATAAACTCAATATTTCCATTAACTGGTTCTATCTCATTAACATATTAAGCCCAATTCATGTTAATGGTCTGTCAACTTACCTTATTCCATTTTTGTTAATATTCTATAGATGTTTCACTTAACTTAGAGGGCTCTATTTCTCTGTTAACTTACATTATTCTATTAATCTCGACGTACCGGGTTCTATTTCTCTGGATAAAAGAGAACAGCCGGCTCACCTTGCCCAAATCCTTTCCCTCTGCGAGGTCACTGAGAAAAAGTCTGAATTCTCTAGACCAGAGGAAATATTAGGCCACCCTGAGCCCCATTCCAATCCGCTCTCACCACCTTGATTAAGGAATTACATGGGGTTTTCGCCAAATAGCAGGAAGAGATTATCTGACGGGGTAGCCTTCTCTCTCAAACCTGACTAGAAGTCCTGCGGTTGCTTCCCCTTGAAGTGGGAAATGGGGCTGTAATGACTGATACTTCCCCTCCTGTTAAACAGCTCACTGTGCCGGTGACTGGATCAAACAGGGGCTCTGTCCGTTTGTTGCCAGGCTCGCCGGTGAGGAGAGGCCCTTCTGAAAGAGCATGTTTGGTTTGTTTAAGTGTCAGCAAAAGGATGGCGTGCAGAGCTGAGCCCCATGCAGCTAGGGAGCTTGCTCATCAGACTGTGTTCAAAGGGATCTGAGGCTACCGCTGCTGTACTACTGTAGTGTTTACTCAATGCTGAAAGACAGTTGCGTAACAAAGGGCTTTGTTTCCTGTTTGGCCACTAGAGGGACTCTTGTCAACAGGAAGATTAGATAGAACAAGTGCACGGCGTTAGTCTGGCAGGTTTAGCAGCAGCACCAGGCAGGATTCACTTCAGACGCCTCTTGCGTTTGGTCGTATCAGCCTAAACCCAAACGTGTGGCTTCCTCCAATTGTTGTGTGAATTGACTTTCGAGGTTTCAAAAGACAAACTACATGTAATGTTATTGTAACATTGTAATATTTTACAATGAAATAAAATAGAATAATTGACAAAAGTTATCAAACGTGCACGATTACAAAAAAAAGCAGAGGCAGACAGGCATACAGGGGCGCAGCCAGGGATTTTGGGCCCCAAAAAAATAATTTTATCGGGCGCCAACCAGGGTAATGTGTAAATGTAATGTTCAGCTTTTCGAGCTGACTTTCAATGGACAGTATGGTAAGACAGCAAAGCCTGTCCTGGGACATAGTGGAGCTCAAGTAGTTAATCAGTTTTAGTTTACTGAAAGGTCTCTCAATGCCAGCAACAGAGTGTGTAAAATATACATAAAGCAATGAGACACCAAGAGGGAACCGGTTAGGGGGAAAAGTGAGGGGATATACAGTAGCCACCATAATTAATAGGACAGTTTTTGGTTGGTTTGGTTCTGTACTCTTGCACTTTGAGTTTGAAAGGTTAAGGCGAGACACGGCAGGCAAAAACATAGATTTTTCATGCAGTGGTCAATTTTGAGATTTTGGGCTAGTTTACTCCTTCAATATGTGTTCTTTCAAGCTGCTATAAAGAAAACGTTGAAAATATACATTAGGATGTTTATTTTATTACATTTTGTTAACTTGCGGTAGTAAGTTTCTCCCGAATTTACCAAGAA
>JACXGM010024525.1:0-15696 GCA_016801145.1 Umbra pygmaea
AGAGAGAGAGAGAGAGAGAGAGAGAGAGAGAGAGAGAGAGAGAGAGAGAGAGAGAGAGAGAGAGAGAGAGAGAGAGAGAGAGAGAGAGAGAGAGAGAGAGAGAGAGAGAGAGAGAGAGAGAGAGAGATTTTTTGTACTCAAAGAATAATTTCTCTATATGTTTTGTAGTATTACTGTCAGACTGATAGTGTTGTTGCAGTTTGTTTTCACTGGAGCATAACCTATCCTCTGACACTAGCTATGCTGACAGCTACTTTATGAGTAGGGGTCTGTTACTGGTTTGTCTGGCTGTACGACATTGCAATCTAAACATTGATGAACAAAATGTAATTCGCTCTGGAGGAGTGTCTGTTGAATGCACCGCTGAATGTGTAACCGTCATCGAAGGTGTTGACGTTCAATCTGTAGACTGCTAGCATAACATTACCTACAGTACAGACTGACAACTGCATATGTGCAATAACCTGACGCTAGCAGGACATGAACCACCCTCTACTACCATTTCACTGTGACTGACATGTGCTGAAGCGCAAGTCCTATTTAAATGTTGTAGAATTCTGAGCTTTAACAACGGAACTACTACGTATTTATTTCAAGTGAACTGGTTTCGAAAGTGGTAAAAATTATATTTATTGATATTTAAAAAATAAAAAAGTGATGTATATGGGATAGTGTCCATGCTGGGCCTCATTATAAGATGTAAAGGCTAAGCTCCGATTGCAGGATGGTCTGTTTCATAACAGTGCTTACAAGCCTTACGACTGTGCATATAGGTGCACCTTTTCCTTGGTAGCAATGCAGGGGTATAAATCTCGGAAGAACTCGAGCCTGTGTCACGCCCAAAGATCCAGCTCGCTGAAGCGGCAGGGAGAGACTTCCAGGGGGGCAATTCGTGAGGTGTGTTTGTTTTCTGTTACAGTCAGAAATAAGGCTCAGGTAGTGTGTTTCGTCACTTCAGTGGACGCTGTTTGCTCCTATGAGGTTGTGAAATTAAGAGGTCCACAGTTCAATGCAACATGCTATCCATCATTTCTGTAAAGACACTTCTGTGCCATGGCCTGAAGCGACTAGGACTGCAAGAAGGTGTTTGTATCCTAATTGTCTCAGCAGCTCTTCAAACAGATGTGTAAACAAGCACAACTAATGCTACAAATGTTCAACCTTCTACATGATACTGTATATGGTGACCAGAATATTAACATTTAAAGAAATTAACAGCCATTTTTTATTGTTTTCATTATATTTACATTATATTTACATTATATTTGCATTGCTACACAAACTACTGTTTAAATCAGAAACCAAGTAGACTGTGTTTAATTGCAATGCTTTAGAATGATTAGATGGGCATTCTAGAGTAGATTCATTAATGAAGGTATTGATCACACATTCAACTGCTATTGAACAACTTAGGATTGCTTCAGTAGAATCTATAACATACTAACACCAGCTGAACCACGAAGGATGTCCGCGTAAAGCTAAGAATGTTTTATTCATCCTAAAGGAGATCATGCATATTCATTACATTGAAGTACCTTTCCATCATATTACTGTTGGCATCTCAGTTGTAGATGGTATAACATATTTTGTTTATAAATGTACAGTAATAAATTGTGGGTGCTAGTAAGTCATAGTTCATTACCATGATAATGACTACAAAACAGCAGTACAATGACGAATACCTTATTGTGGGATCCACCCATTCTCTGGGGGTATGATGTCATTTGACCTGATTTAGATCTACCAATAGAAAAAGGACCCATACTGTGACAGAGGAGTTGAAGTATTTCAATCATACCATACATGTAAAAGTATGATATTTTAGTTGTTGTTACATGAAATGAACCCCACTGTGACCTTCAATAGGCTGAATTCATATGGAAACACACCAGGAAGTTAGGACAAGCACAGAGCTATGGGCTCAATAATGTCATCTTTATTAGCATGTGTCATACATCCGCAGTAAAGTAATTGGATAGTACATAAACTACATTCAGATACTCAGCGTTTTATTTTTTACTAATTCAGTTGATGTTGTTTTTTAACATAGCCAGAGAAGAACCAATGAGAGGAAACACATCTTTAACATAACTACACGTGGATGCAAATAGAAGCAAATCACTTCAACATAATTCATATGTGAGTACCGCGCCTTCAGAGATAGTCAGAAAGCTGGTGGTGTTTTAAGGCATTTTGACAACACTACACCATTCATTCCAGGTATGGAAACAGCTTTTACGTACATGAAAAGTTGTTGTCGCACATGCATTCAGAGAAATTTGGCAGTGTTGCAGTAATAGTGATGAGGTTCTTTGCGATGGCATGCTGCAATGCTATTTAGAGCCCTGTGACCCTTTTACTACATCTTCAAATTGAGATGAGCTTTTCTAAACATCTGTTTGTGGTTTTATCTTTGCACCAGTATGTGTATATATTAGTTGCTGTGCTTGTACTTGTAGCCAGTTTTTTGAAAATGTCCTTTATGTTAAAGATAAAGGAATAATTTCCCATTTAAATCCCACTGATTTCCCATGATTCCAGTCTCCCAAGTCAACTGTACACAAAGACACATAGTATTCAGTCACTCAGTACATCAAGCCTTGTATAAAACACACTAAAGAGATTTAACCAAACAAACGTTTGTTTTGCTAAATCAATGGTTTCCATTCGCAGGGTGAGTGAGTGCAGCTTTGCAGGGCTTCAGGGCTTAGAAAGACTCAGACAGACAGACGGACAGACAGAGAAACATGGGCAGCAGCATTTTTGTAGTCTGTTCTGTGTTCTCCTACCCACTTTAAGTCTTGTTCAGCAATGAGTTGGCAGGATATCACACATTGCATGACACAGTGATACATAATTAGGTAGACAGAAGGAGTTGTGTTGAAACCTGGGCAGTGCACAATAAAGAAACAAAATGGCCACCTAGCATCATTAAATAAAAGTATTTCTTCACATTGGTATTAATAAATACTAGACAATAATAAATTCATCTGTGTTTTTCAGAGCATGATTTTAGTACTTGGTGAGTTTTTCTTCTTTAATTCTACTTTACTTATTTGTTTTAATTACATTTTTACTAGTAGTTTACTTGTTTGTTTTGTGTTGCTAAGGCTTTGACAGGAGTCATGGTACTGAATCAGCACCGGTCGGTGGATCTTAATTTGGGGGCGCTGGCTCATAGTACTGTCTGAACTGGAGGAAACGGAACGGTATTGCACAGTATCGCACAATGGGTTTGGTGTGTTGCGCACCGTTCCATTCGCTCTGGTCTCGAGCGTAACATGAGCTCGCCCTCCCCAATTAAGATCCACCGACCGCCGCTGTACTGAATGAAGTCTGGACATTTTTATTTAAATGTGCTTCTGACATCCACAATGGCACACGGGAAAAGGTTTGCTCACACGATTCTGCCACCTCACCTTATTGGACCATTTAGGAGCCTGCTCATTTGTGCTTAAATGGAATTGCTACTGAACCTAGCCATTCACTACCTGATTGGATGAGCCTCTCACAAGGAAATACCTGTGACACTAGCCGTCATATTCTCATGCTCTTGCTTCCTTTCTACTTGTCTCTCTCCAGTCCAAAGGCAGTGAACAGTCACTGGCCTGCACACCCTCGAAGTTAAACAAAATGTTATGGAGATGAATATAGAAATGCCCTGAATAAGATCCTCTTTATCATTAAGATCCTGTTTAGTGTTATTACCACAAAAGCACCAAGCATTTGAAACTTTGTCTAAATTATGGCACTAACCTCAAGTCTAGCAAACTATTGCTTAAGTTCTGAAATGTGTAGAGCGGACATGGAAAAGTAAGACTAAACAGCATGTGTGAGTATGTGAAAATGGCTCTCATAAAATCTGTGACCCATGCTAGCATGAGAGATCCTGATTACAACAGGCAGTGCAGGGCCGGCCCGAGGCATCATAGCGAATTAAACGGCTGCTTGGGGCCCCCTGGCCACCAGTGGGCCCCCAAACGATTGCATAGGTGACTCAGCGTGGTAGGAGGGGGCCCCCAAAATCATGATTCGGCAAATTCTGCTTAGGGCCCCCAAAAGGCTCAGGCCGGAACTGATGCAGTGTTTAAACAATTCGATTATTAACTCGTTATCTTGCTCGTTTTGAGCGTTAAAGAAATGAATTCATTGACATCAAGAGCAGCGATAAAGAGGTATTTTGACGGGGCCATTGCTGGTTAAATTTTGGTATAAAAGGTGAAAGTATTTTCCTTTCCTACACTGTTGCCATGCAGAGCTGAGTGGACCTTGACTGTTTAGGCAGTTGTAACTGACAGTGTCAAGACTATTTAGTGTGTAAACAAGACTTTTAGATATACTAGAGTGTTAGTGAGTTTTACATTGCGTTAAACTCAATATTTTGTAATAGTGTCTGCTTTATTAGGTGTTTTTAGGTGGGAGAATGACTCAGTAAGATCCCAGATGATTATTATATTCTACTGACAATGAATGTCCCTTAAACAACTTCATTTGTCTGTTATTCTCCTGTCTATACCATAAAAGCACTTTTAGCTATTTTTAAGTATTTGAATGTAGCAAAGATATCACCAATATTTAACAATCTGATATGTTCTGGAATTGTTTTCGTCGTGCACAAATAGAAACCTGTACACACATGCGCCTCTTGGAATGTGTATAGATAATATTACATAGCCGGTGGCAGTAGTGCACTTAACGTATTATTTCTAAACAATAACAGCTCAATGCTGACTAGCTTGGTATCCAAACAGACTTTTCCTAAGTTTCACTGTTGTTTCTAGTAAGTGCAGCCTTCTGTCTGTTTTAACTAGTACCATACAATCGCATAAGTGCCAAGTGAGTGTACAACTGACTACTGTACTGATCTGTATCTTATCAAAGGTTGATGTGTCTTCAGATGTGCCAGACGTGTGTTGGTAGCTACTTGTTTGTTATTGTCAAAGTGAGAGAGAGGAGAGGTACAGTGATTGGATAGTGGTTGGTTATACAGTAGTAATTGACTAGTCTAAACTAGAACAGATTCCTCTCTGAGAACAGGACAGAAGGGCGGTGGAGGGTTAAAGCTGAATTTAAGAGGAGAGTCTAGTTTTTCTGGTTGATGGTGTTGGCATCGTTGGAATCCTTCTGGTCTCCGTCGCCAGAGCCCTTGCCAGACTTGCTCTGGGCATCCTCCTGGTCCTTGCCCTGGTCCTTCTTGGGGCGGGAGGCCTGGTTTTCGCCCCCAGAAACCATGTCGGAGGACTTAATGTAGGAGGACCTCACCTCGGAGGAGCGCATGCCATAAGACCTCACCTCGGAGGAGCGCATGCTGAGGCTGGGGCTGGAGAACGGGATGCTGATGCGGGTCTCCTCACCTTCCAGGAGTTTCCTGTAGAACGAGGGAGGAAGAGTGAGCAGAGAATGGATCAGATATAAAACACCAGTCATGCTGATCCAGGGAGTAATGCTATGTAATATCTAGGCAGTGGGGATAATGATGTACAACTCTATGTTTGGCAAACCAATCAAACAATATTGTTTGCCGAGCCTCTAATTCAGTCACACTCAAAGAAGGTGAGCTGAAACGATTTGCTATTTCATACACCAGAAAAGGTAAACGCCTTCATTTGAAAATAATTGATTGATAAGCATAACAGTTTTAAGCAATATATATCTGCTGAATAGATAACTTTATTAATACATTTTCACGTTTTGTAAGTACCTGTATGCAGCAATTTCTATATCTAGTGCCATCTTGACATTCAGCAAGTCCTGGTACTCCCTCAGATGACGAGACATTTCACTCTTGGTAGTCCTCAGATCATTCTCGAGCTCAGCCATGTTGTCCTGGTAACATAGAAAACTATTTGATAAACAGTAACAATCATTTGCCTACGTCATAAATCATGCCAGAAGGAATTGTTTTATATTGTTTTATTTTATCTATTTCCGTCTGAAAATATAACAACGTGCTTAATAAGCATATTAATTCGTTTTCGATAACCAGGAGCTGCCACCGTAGAGGAACAGCAACAACTGATCGGAGAAATCATCCCTAACTCAAGGCCGCACTCCATTTAAATTTCCAGCACCATGAAGTAGCTCTAGCCATACACACTTGTCAAAAATAAATTATCAGTAAAAAACAGAGTGTTCAACTGGTCAGCGTGCGTACAAATTAAATTAATTTTAACTTCCCAACATCAGGATAATCTATAAAACACGGGTTGAATGGCAGCCACGTCGCGATTTCCTTTCAGCACCACGGAGTGTGAACAGCGCCTGCATGCCAAGAGGTTGCTATTTGGCATTTTGTCCAAATATTGTAACTTATGTAGCCTTGTTCTGTTCAATGTTTTATATCCTTCCCAACACTATACATATCTTTATTAATACTGTAAAATCCAAGATAATACAATATAACTATTGATTATATTTTGATCATATACAAACCATTTAGGATCTTGACTGTAATGCCAAAAGCACAAAATCGAGTCCCAAGTTCTGGTACTTTTTTATCGGTAAGATCTCTTTCTATGTTTTGGGGGAAATATAGCATAACAGCTCCAAATTGATGAAATGCAAATCACAATTTCACCTACCCATAAGTTAATTTTTTTCTATGAGAAGCAAAATAATTATTAGCACCCAGTTGATTTTCAGTATAGCTTTCCAGCAAAAAAGAAAAAAGCAAAGACTATCAAAAACATGGTTAGATTTTTCCAATCAAGCAGCCTATCAAACATAAAATATTATTAACATCTGTGGTGGTATTTGTTCTTCTTTACCCACTTATATTGGATATGTTCTTAAACAAAACGAAAGAGAGTAAATACGTTATTTCTTACCTGATACTGGCCAATCTCCTGGTTGTGCCTTTCCTCCATTTCATGGAGCTGCCTTTCCAGGGACTCGTTGGTTCCCTTCAGACTCTCGATCTCGATGGTCTTGGACTGTAGCTGCCTCCTAAACTCGTTGAGTTCCTCCCGGGAGGCGCGCATAACCTCCTGACTGCGACTGGCCTGTTGGTTCAAGTCTACAAACTTCGACTTGTACCATTCCTCGGCGGACTGGAGGTTCTTGGAGGCCATGGACTCATACTGGCCTCGGATCTCTTTTAGAGCGGAGGTGAGATCCGGTTTGGAGACCTCCATCTCTACGGACACCTGGGCGGCTTGAATCATGTTCATGAGTTCAGCCACTTCCTCCTCGTGCACCTTCCTTAGGAAGTTAATCTCGTCCAGAAGGGATTCTACTTTTTTCTCCAGGTCTAGACGCACCATTGTGGCGTCATCCACGTCCTTCTTGAACGCCTTGAGGGTATGCTCCGCTTCTTCACGCAAGCGGTACTCCTCTTCGTATTTGCAGCGGAGTTTCTGAAGGTCCTCTTCGATGTTATCCCGCTCGATGAGGATCTGGGACTTCTCGCCGTTCATCTCCTCGAGTTGGGAGCGCAGTTCGCGGATCTCCTGTTGATACAAGTCTGCCAGGCGTGAGGGCTCGGACTGCCTCTGACGCAGGGTCACCAGCTCGGTCTCAAGCACCTTGTTATGCTGTTCCAGGTTGCGCACCTTTTCGATGAACATGGCAAAGCGATCATTGAGCCCCATCATCTGCTCCTTTTCGTTGGTGCGGATGATTTTGAACTCATTGTTTAGTACTGTGCTCTGGGCGAAATCCAAGTTCTCCAACGGCATCTGCGAGTAGGACCGGCCAGAAGACCTCTTCTGTTGAAAAGAGGAACCCAGGAACCGTGACTGAGATTGAGAGCGGTAACCGCCGCTGCGCGAGGAGACATTGCTCATCCTGGAAGGAGAGCTGGAGTAACGCGGAGCCTCCCCAAAAATCTTCCTGTAGGATGAGGCGGTATTGAAGTCAGATCCGTAGCTCATCTTGGCGAGTGAAGAAGAGAGAGCAGAGCAGGGAGCGCGTCTCCTTTTTATAGGGGGACCTTCGAACAATCAATAATTAATGCCGGCTGATGGTAACTTTTAGCCTGCCCCACTGGCCACTGCAGATGTGCTTCCAGGTAAAACAGCTTTTCATCAAATACCTTAAATAAAAATAGTATTTGGTTATAAGCACATTTACATAATTTATAGCGACATTTCCTTACTGATTAAACTCCCATCCATGCAGCCTTACCTTTTTTGGACGCTAGAGTAGGTAGATGGAACTGTCCGTTTTGGCGCAGTGCTGATGTCAGCGACAAAGATGCTATCTCTTGTTTTAACGACTCACCTTCGAAAAGACTGGAGACAATTTTACTTAACTAACCTATGTTTAATCTTTCTCTACATCTGTGCAATTTTCATTTTCAGTACTAAGACATTCAAGTACCTGCTATATATGATATACGTATTCTAAAGGTGAAAAATCCAATATTTTAGATAATCTGAAATTGGACTTGTGAGCCTCTTGGACCATTATCGAAAGTTATAAATGCAATTATATTCCACATATTTATACACATACTGCATATAAAAGGATGAACCTTGATTCGTGTTAATTAACCTAGATATTAGAGTGAAAAGGATGACGCACCTTTTTTACACAGTGCTATATTTAGTTTGTGCGTTAATATCCCTTTTTCATCTTGTCCAATATCAGACCTCTCCGAATTTGCCATGAAAATATTTGTGTGATGCTGCCCTCTCCTGGCGCAATTCATAAAGTACTGCACCCGATTTGAGGATAATACATCAGTGCAGACAATTGAATTTGATATTGACATATACTCTAACATAATGGTATCTACATTTATTTAACAGACATGAACATTTTATTTGTGATAAATGATGTGAAAAATGAATGGATCTAACATGAGAAAGTAATTAAGCACATCGGTATATTTTGTTAGTTTAACGGGGTTCTCATGATGAAACGAGCTGCCAACCTGCATGACCATCACATTTTAACAATGACACTATGTTCCTCCCCCTTATGGAAGCATAACACCGCCCACTGCCTCCGTAACAACTGGCAGCTACAGTGCTTATCCAAGAAATTCAGAAAGAACCATATCTTCGCCGACTGTGTGAATGCATCACAAATCTGCTGCTTATTCTGCGAGGTTATTTCAGACACTTTTTTGATTTTGTCCAACTTTGATCTTGTATGAGGCGCGTTCCCAGATTATTCGACGGTACCGTTGTTGCTTTATAGAAAAAAACTGAGGTGAGTATGTAACATCGCAGAGAGAGCAGTGGGGTATTTTGTTCTCCCTTTTGGCTTAACTATGAAGTCGAGCAGATGTGTAATGCGTTTTTTAAACTGCTAGCCTAGCGAATGCTATTGAGTGCGACAAAATAGTCAAGACGTTGTGGTTTTAGCTTACGACGTCCGCATTTTGCATGACAATAAATGTTGCATCTCATAATAAAATCAGATGTTACCTACAGTAAAAATGTAGCTAACGTTGGCCAACTCTAGTAAGAAGGATAACTCGCTACATTGTTACCTAAACCTTCCGGCGACCCGGGAGTAAAGGAAAGGTGATTTTGACAGTGTCAGACAGACCTTTGTTGTTTGTGCTGCCCAGCTGTTTAGTGACACGATTAAAATGCGACTGTGAGCTACAGTAGCTAAAAAATAAACTATCTTGTTAACTATCTAGGTTTTGTCGGCTAGCAATGATCAAAAACTTTTGTTGACCATAGACTGAATTTTAAATGCTAACTTGCTATCCTGGCGCTAGAATATTGTTAAAATAATAAATTAAAGATTGCTAGCTAAAGTGTATTCACATCGGCAATATGTCGACATACAGTATAACGATCGTTAGTAACTGTACAGCAGAAAACTTTAGCTAGTAGTTTGCATGTAGTTTTTTTCCCATTAAACCAAAGGTTAGCTTGTAAGCAAATAAATGCACACTTTTATTGATTTACAAGCTTCAGCATCATTATTAGCCAATTGTTCAGGCATGATAGCTGATCCAGGTTTTCCTGCAGGACTTTGGCCCAAGTGTGAAATGTAGCAAATTTAAGAAATGATAAAAAAGAAAGTTGCAGCATAAGTTTTAACAAATATAAATTGTAATTCGATATTCTAGCAATTTGCAAAATGCTAAAGAAAAACTCGTATTGCTCCACTGTTTTGTTTAAACAAGACGAAAATGTCCTGTATTATCTAGACTAGTGATTTTTCAATGCCAAAAATTCCAGAAGGGCTCTATAAAAATATTGCTCACACTGTGATGTTACTTGGCTTGGTCTCTCAGTTTCAGAACATGAGATCAAGTCTCCAATTTCACTAGCAAAGTTAAGATCGAGTAAACTCTTGGATTATGTAGATAAGGCTTTCCCTCACTTTTCAACCTCTCAAGGCTTGTCGCTTATTTGTCTAAAGTCAGCCTCTGCCTGTTGTGACCATGTGAGACCACGTCCTCAGTTTCTACTGCCCTCTTCCTTAGTATCCAGGGTGATAGAAAAGTGAATGTGGAAAACCACTGGTCATTCTCTGGAGACCGCTAAGCATCAGCCTTTCCCCTGAGAATTTTAAACCCACAGTAAAAATATGTGCATGCTGGCCTTTTTAAAAAAATTGTTGTCATTTTAGCCAATAAACATACTGAGTTTTAGGCAACTCATTTTTTTACTACTATGGACAATTCCATTTTTCACGTTTGCTTCATTTAATCTAACTTTCTGTATTGTTTCCCTCAGATGAATAACCCATATGAAGTGATTGACTGCTAAGATTTGACAGAGAATTATCAAGTTAATCAGTTGTTCATTCATCCCCTGAATAACCTATAGTCTAGCTCGTTACTCAGCCACGCAGAGATATTGAGATACTGCGCGAGTGAGAACGTTGACAACACCCTGCTTTATTTTTTAAGTAGCCAATTGAGACCATGAGTGCATCTTAAATAGCACTATAATTTTGGCTGTAAACCGTGACAATGTTATGATTTTACAATGATACTTACATTGCAAAATGATATGTTTTGTAATTCTAAATGTCTAGCAGTGGGATGTTCCAAACATACTACTCAGCATAACAAAAGCAGAGGTAAAAGTTATTTTGACCAGACATTAAAATAGAAGTTCTGGTAACACTTTGGTTTGTCTGAATATGAATAAGATAAATGATGATAATTGAGTTTTAATTACAGCCTTCATTACTCAAGGCTATATAGTAACAAAAATACTATCAAACTTAATATTGCGTGATGTGAATGTATCAGCCCCTCTCTAATGATAACTAGGACCCACATGACTCTGCTTAGAAATTATGCACTTTATAGGAAGTAGTGTGTGATTTGGGATGCACGTTCTGTTGATAATCTCTATGGCTTTGGCAGTGATGGTGCGAGTGGCATACTAAGCTGTGCTGACTCCGTTCTGCTTACTGCATTAGATGAACCTGGTGCCAGCAGGCCAAACATGGACTTTTTCTGTCTCTCCCAACTTGCTTGTTCTTTCAACTGTAGTGAAGTGAACTCTCAAAGAGTTCATACTCCTCCCTTCAAAAATGGGAAATGTCATACTCTGATAGGCCAGTAAGTTTTGTAAGGCCTATGCTTAAACCACCAGAAGAGAAATTATAATTGGAAATACAATTCAAGACCAATGCTCATTTTCTCTGCCACCCTCCAGATTTCAGAGGATTCTGAAGATGACCACGTCTTGGAGCGATAGACTGCAGAACTATGCAGACCTCCCAGCCAACATGGACGGCCTGGCCATGAAGAAGTACCGAAGAGAGGCTTACCATAGGTGTGTATGGACAGACTGATGTATGAATTACCTCTGTCATGTCTGCATGTACCTTGTATGGACAGACATTTTTATATGAGTCAGTGGGATGGACAGTAGTAGGCTGTCACAAGCTGCCCAGCACTTTACAACAAGTTATCGAGGCCGTGTGTGGATGTTTCTTTAATACGCATTCAGTTTTGAAGTTTGTGTGTTATTTTATTCAACACACTTCCTGCCTGAGGCATTTTTCACAGATCTTCATGACCGTTTACACTAGTTTCCTGTTCAACAAGAAAGCATGTGTGTTTTTGTGGTCAAATAACCCCTACCTAACTCAATAAACCAGCCCTGTAATTAGTTAAATAAAGGCTAAAGTGCTGCGTAGTCAAAGAATAGGTTACAATGTATTGGCAGTCACTTACTTCTGTAATTGTTTATGGGACTCTAAAATAGATTAGCCCTAAATAAGAGGAAAAGGGGCTTTGGCTCTGTGTGCTCCAGGGGCAGAGGACAGGAACACTGGCTCCATGTGATTGAGATAAACTGCAGCTTGTGCAATGTTTAACCACTCTAAAATTCTGAGTGTGTGTGTGTGTGTGTGTGTGTGTGTGTGTGTGAACCCATCAACATTCACCTCCAAAATGAATTTGTACCCTTGATAAAGATGACAAAATGCTTTATCAAGTAAATAATACATGTCATTTCTCAACATCTGGAATGTAATGAATTTCAATGTTGATTCAAGGGACTAAAACAAAATGTCAACTTCCTCAAATTTAGCTAATAAATCAAGTAAAAATGATTGGTCCTCTTGTATCACTATTTCACGCACACTTACCTCGCAAGGCTAGAGGCACAGATGCTTTTTATGAAAATATAAATATTTTAAATAAGTCTTAGAACATTTCTCCATAAAGAATCTTTACAGATCTTTGAGATCCTTGTGCTTATAGATAAAATCGTATTGCTGAGGTAGATATTGCAAAATGTTTATTTTGTGCCACATGTCCCATTTCTTTGTGGATTTCGGTGTGTGATTGAAGTCAGTGACTTGCAGTAAGATCCACTTGCAGACAAGTTTCAGCCTCATGACAGAAGTGAACAGGTTTTTTGGACATAAGTTCCTTTTACTTTGTGAAGTTCATGATGCCACCGACATCAACAAGCCCCCCCCCCCCCATGGTGAATGGAAACCAAATACCGGAGTTCCATGGCATCATAGATCACCACCCTATTTTATTTATGGTATTTGTCTGCTTTGCCATTCTAATTTTGTTACCAAAAAATTTACCCTGTACCAGGATATTTAAAATGATGAATGAGGTATAATATCTTCCATATGTTGTAAAATGTAAATGATGAAATACATGTACAGTAGCAATTTTTTTACATTGACATTTTTATTTGTTTAGCTGACACTCTTATCCAGATGGAATTGCAGTAAATAGAGGCACATTCCCCCTGAGCAATTTAGGGTAAAATGCCTTGCACAACGACATTTGTCACAATCAGGAATTGAACCGGCAATTTTCGGACTACAAGACTTAGTCCCTAAATACTGAGCCATCTGCACTCAATTTAATTTTGCTGCAAAGATTTTAAGACCTGATCAAGAACCCATATTATATTTTTTCCATCTTTGGAGGTGATAGTGTATGTTTATTTACATCACAAAACACTTTTTCAGTTGTTTTCACTGATTGAGCATTAAACAAACAGAAAACATTTGAGAAACTATTATCTACAGTCATTACACAGTTTATAACATTTATTCCAGTCAAACACAGAGGTTTCAGCTAAATGTGAACACTAATTGGTGAGATTACTGTTTCCACAAACCAGGGTGTACTTTGAGATACCTTAAATGGCCAAAAGCATGTGGACATCCCTACTAATTATTGAATTCAGGTGCATAAAATACCACACCCAGTGCTCACAGGTGCATAAAATACAGCACAAAGCTGTTCTCTGGAGTGATGAATCACGGCTCACTAACTGGCAGTTTGCTGGGCGAATCTGGGTGTGGCAGATGCCCGGAGAATACTCCCTACCGGAATGCAGAGTGCCTACTAGAAAGTTTGGTGGAGGAGGGATCATGGTCTGAGGCTGTTTTTCAGGGTTTGGGCATTTGTTCTAGTGAAGGATCATCTTAATGCTACAGGATACAAATACATTTTAGACAATTTAGTGTGTCCAACTTTGTGGCAACTGTTTTGGGAAGTTCAAAATTGTTCCAGCATGACTGTGCCTCTGTGCACAAAGCAGGGTCTATAAAGACATGCTTCGAAAAGTTTGCTGTGGAGGAACTTGAGTGAGCTGCACAGAGCCCTGAGCTCAACCCCACTGAAAATCTTTATGTTTGATTGGAATGGCAACTGCAAGCCAGGCCTAGTAGTCCAACCCTAAAACCTGACCTCACAAATGCCCTTTCCATGAATGGGCATAAACTCCCATAAACACACCAAATTTATTTCAACATTCTTCACAGTGTGCTGGTTGTTAGCCCCAATCTGGAGGCTGACTCCATATTAATGCCCAAGGTTTTGGAATGAGATTTCCACAAAACTCATGCGCTTGATGGTCAGGTATCCACATACTTTTGGCCATATAGTTTGTGCAACATAAAAATAGAATCAGCTGTCTGTGGAAATTTACCCCTTCTAATACTTTTATTTCTATGTAGACAGTAACTAAACTGGAGTCCCTAATAGCCCGAAAACCATGTTGATAAACAGGTAATTGTAGGCTAGTGCAGTAGGCCGTAGGCTATGCTTTAGGCCGGCTCACACGTTGTCTTCACGAGACCCAGCCATTGGACCCAAGTCAAAGCAGGCTCCACTCAGCTGTCCCTTAGCCTTTGGAAATGGCGGACAGGAGAGTGTTTAGAGGCTCACGCACTCAGACAACATGTATGACTCACATTCACTTTAGTGGTAAAAGCTTGAGAAGGTCTTGGTCTATTTGCAGATCTCTGGCCTGGTTTGTAGATACACAGTCAACCCGTTCATAGGAAAACTATAACCCAGAGGGCTCCAGTAAAATACGCTTTACCCCAACACACTTTCTATTGTGATTCTACCTGGCTTGAATCCATCCTTCAGAGAGACCCAGGCTATCAGAGAAAACTTTGCTGCGTAATTACTTTGGCACTCGGTTTGTACTGACATTGTAATTGCCTCATCCATTTCAGGGATTGTAATCATCAGCTGATATGCTGTCTAATTAAATTAAGTTGAGGTAGACTCCTTAAAGCAGGGAATAGCATTAAGATCGTCTCCTGATTCCATGTCTATATAGGTTGAGTTAGCTAGCGTTAGCTGTTGCTTCCCGTTATATTGGATTGTTCTAGATGTCTTTGAAGGCTGTGAGCAAACATCTCCCATTCTACAACACTGTGCTGACATGCAGGCACCACAAACAACAACAACCAACAACAGAGAATGATGCAGAATGGCCACAATTGTGTTTGCAACAATTCAGAAATTCAATGGCAAGGAAGCAAAGAGAGTGGACTCTTGTTTTTGAAGCGGAGCTGGAAAAATACTCAGTCAGAAGAGTAGGCCAGCAGCCAGGCTAGTTTGTTTAAGTCCCTGCACAGAATGCATCGTTGGTCTGCCTTTGGGCAAAACTCGCAATGGGAACTGGTTCAGTTTGGCTCTGCAGCAAGGTAATATTGGACCACTTACTTAGGTTATAATTAGGGCTGGGCGAAATGGCCAAAAAATGATATCACGATATAAAATAGATATTTCTTCAATACGATATGCCTGACGATATATTGAAATATATATAGGACCTGCTGTGACTTGATTACATCAAAGTGTATAGTCTGCTGTATAAACAAAAACAATACATACAAAAAATATTGATTGAACTTGTTATATTTCTGTTTAGAAGTTTCAGGTAAAACTGAACTACAAGCAATATGAAATACTCCTCATTTGTTGGATGTTTCTTTGTTTCAGAACAAAACCAGCTGTTATCGCGATATGTCGATATGGAATATTCTTCT
>JACXGM010024526.1:0-15695 GCA_016801145.1 Umbra pygmaea
GACTCCTGATCCGCTTCCTCTTCTTCCTGTTGTCCTGACTCCTGATCTGCTTCCTCTTCATCCTGTTGTACTGACTCCTGAACTGCTTCCTCTTCTTTCTGTTGTCGTGACTCCTGATCTACTTCCTCTTCCTCTTGTTGTCCGGACTCCTGATCTGCTTCCTCTTTTTCCTGTTGTCTTGACTCCTGATCTGCCTTCTGTTGTCCTGACTCCTGATCCGCTTCCTCTTCTTCCTGTTGTCCTGACTCCTGATCCGCTTCCTCTTCTTCCTGTTGTCCTGACTCCTGATCCGCTTCCTATTCTTCCTGTTGTCCTGACTCCTGATCCGCTTCCTCTTCTTCCTGTTGTCCTGACTCCTGATCCGCTTCCTCTTCTTTCTGTTGTACTGACTCCTGAACTGCTTCCTCTTCTTTCTGTTGTCCTGACTCCTGATCTACAGTGTGTAAGGCTGCAACGCTTAGGTTTCGCCACACCTATGGCAACAGGCAATTCCATACATCCTAACGCCCACGAACACAGCACACATACTAGAGAGCAATCACCCGAATTCTAAACACCTGCTCCAGTCACTAGCAGTTTAAAGCCTGGTCACAATGTTCTCCTCCTTGCGAGGTATTGTTCTTTCCGACCTACTGAGCGTTTATCATATATTGGATTGCCATAGTGTTATTGACCGTTTTGCTTTGTTCCCTGACTCCTGAGATTGCCCTACGTCTGTGTGCCTTTGCCAAAGAAATACCTGTGTTCCGACCTGTGCTGCCTTTGGATTATTCCAGTTTGGATTTCGTCTCTGTACCTCTGCTGGTGCCTTCTCGTTACCGACCCCACCTGAACGACCATCGCTTGGATTGTGTCTATGTACCATTGCCCTTCTCCTCCAGTGTACCGAATCCTGCCTGCTTTAAGTTTATGGTCTTGTGCGTGTGTATTGGACATAGAAGCCCTGTCATTACTGCTGCGTGATTACCATTAAATTGTACCTATTTCTATATTCCGGGTGGAGTCATTACACAGTGAGTATAGAAAAGAATCACCCCCTGTAAAATAATCCAATTTTGTTGCTTTGCAGCCTGAAATCACAGACACAGTTTTTGTTTCATTTAGCTGTAGTTACTCAGTGCAACTTATAACAACTAAGTGAAAGATATAACACCAACATGTCAGAAAAAAAATAAAAATAAAAATAAAAAAACAATCACTGAGTTGGAAAAAGGATAACCCCCTTGTTTCAGTATTTTGTTGAACCACCTTTTGCTTTAATTACTGCCTTTAGTCTGTTGGGATATGTCTCTACTAACTTTGCACATCTAGACATTACAATATTTGACCACTCTTTTTTGCAGAACTGCGCAAGTTTCAATGGGGTTTAAGTCTGGGCTCTAACTAGGCCATGCAAGGACATTCAACTTTTTCTCCTTCAACCACTGTGTGGTCAGTTTTGCTGTGTGCTTTGGGTTATTGTCATCTTGGAAGGTAAATCTACTTCCCATTGACAACTTTCTGGCAGAGAGCAGCAGGTTTTCCTCAACAATTTGACAGTATGTTGCCCCATCCATTTTTCCTTCTATCCTGACAAGTGCTCCAGTCCCTGCTGCAGAGAAACAACCCCATAACATGATATTACCACCTCCATGCTTTACTGTAGGAATGGTGTTATTTAGATGGTGAGCTGTGTTGGATTTTCCCAGAGACATCGCTTGGCGTTGAGGCCATACAATTCTATTTTAGTCTCATCTGACCATAACACCTTTTTCCACGTGGCCTTAGAATCTTCAAGGTGCGTTTTGGCAAAGCTCAGTTGTGACTACATGTGGCCTTTCTTGAGGAGTGGCTTCTTTCTTGCAACCCTCCCATACAAGCCACATTTGTGGAGAATTTGTGATATAGTTGTACCATGCACACAATGACCACTCTTTATCATGAATTCCTGCAACTGCTTCAGAGTTACTGTAGGCCTCTTGTAGCCTCTCTGACCAGTTTCCTCCTGGCTCTTTCATCCAGTTTGGAGTGACGTCCTGACCCAGGGAGGGTCTGGGTTGTACTAAATACCTTCCACTTCTAAATAATGGAATTCACTGTGCTTCTAAGTACTGATAAAGCCTTTGAAATTGTTTTGTATCCATCTCCTGACTTGTGCCTGTACACAACATTATCCCGTAGATCTTTTGACAATGCCTTGCCACCCATAGTTGATTGTTGTCTTCAGTTGCACCACCAAGGACTAAAATGCTTCAGGAAAAGCATTTCAGTCCTCGGTAGTGCAACTGAAGACAACAATCAACTATGGGTGGCAAGGCATTGAAATGCTTCTGGAAAAGCTTGTTGCATGCTGAGCTTATCAAAATATCACAGCTGATCACAGTTGAAAGTCAGTTGGCTTTGTGTGCTATTGAGAAGGTGATTAACTACACCTGGTTGGGTTTACAAGTCATTTTTAGGAGGGGGGTGATTCTTTTTCCAACTCAGTGATTCTGTTTTTAAATTTGTAATTTATTTTTTCTGACAAGTTGGTATTATATCTTTCACTTGGATGTTATAAGTTGTACATACAGCTGAATGAAACAAAAACTGTGTCTGTCCATTTTCATTTCAGGCTGATGAGCAACAAAATGTGATAATTTTACAGGGGGGTGATTCTTTCTATACCCACTGTAAATCTTGAAACAATATGTAAAGTGCATGTTTAGTGAACACTAATGAAATACGAAAACTGTATCTACCTTTGGTGTTCAATCTTCTCATGCTTTGTTCAATCTCCTTATTTTACTAACTACTGTAGTATATCTTAGCTCTGTGTAAACTCTAATTTATACTATTTTCTATTCATTCATTTTAACATAGGTGACTAATAATGAATGAGTTAAACAGGTTTATACAGCTTAAAGAATACCTTACTTTTAAAGAACAAAATCTTGAACCTTTATTACTGAGTTAAATTTCAGTCATAACTGCTGAAATTATACCTTTATTTAAAGTAACATAGCAGTTACCATTAATAACTACTGACAACATGCCACACTTTGAAGCAACAACTTTACATCATTTTCATATTAATCTGTTAAAGCACTTTGTGACAAATAAAGTTAATTAATGTATGTACGGACAAATTAACAGTCCATGCATATTAAGTAATGTTCATATTAGCAATTGTATTTATATAGCGCTTTTCAAGGACCCAACGTGCTTTACATAGTAATGGGGGAAGCCCACCTCATCCACCACCAATGTGTAGCACCCACGTCCATACACAGTCACACAGATAGTCTATGCATAGTCAGTGCACATTCCCACGTCCATACACAGTCACACAGATAGTCTATGCATAGTCAGTGCACATTCCCACGTCCATACACAGTCACACAGATAGTCTATGCATAGTCAGTGCACATAACCACTTCCATACACAGATAGTCTATGCATAGTCAGTGCACATTCCCACTTCCATACACAGATAGTCTATGCACAGTCAGTGCACATTCCCACTTCCATACACAGATAGTCTATGCACAGTCAGTGCACATACCCACTTCCATACACAGTCACACAGATAGTCTATGCATAGTCAGTGCACATACCGACTTCCATATACAGATAGTCTATGCACAGTCAGTGCACATACCCACTTCGATACACAGTCACACAGATGGTCTATGCATAGTCAGTGCACATACCCATTTCCATACACAGTCACACAAATAGTCTATGCATAGTCAGTGCCTATACCCACTTCCATACACAGTCGCACACACAGAATTCCATCTACTTTGTTGATGTATGGCAGCAGGTTTGTACCAGAATGCTCACCACACATCACCTATCAGGTAGAGATGAGTAGTTCAACAAGAAAGCACCACGATTAAGATTAACAACACTTTAATAATATATAATAAATCACATAACACATTCTATGCCTTGATTCTTTGGCAAATAGTTATGTACCTTAGGGCAACCACACCAAACACAGTAATACAGTGTACATACATTGCTTCTATTAACAACCTGTAACGCAGTTATGAAATAACAATAATGTTGATCGATGAGCCTGGTACGCAGTACCAACCCCCGAGGAACCATAGAACATAGAACCAGAACATAACCCAGACAGAACCAACTGGCGAGGGCAGGGGAGGGTGGGAGGCTGCACAGAAGCAGGGTAATCTTAGTCAAGAAAATTCAACTGACATTTATATATGCTGCGTAATAACCATGTCACCACGCTGACTAGGTATGCAGTCATCAAATTTATACCTTAAAATCTCTCTCGGGATTCCCTGCTGAACTATGCTAGCTCATTTATATATGAACACTCACCACACATCAGCTATTAGATGAAGAGGTGTGTAGTTATATATGAACACTCACCACAAATCAGCTATCAGGTGGAGAGGTGAGTAGTTATATATGAACACTCGCCACAAATCAGCTATCAGGTGGAGAGGTGAGTAGTTATATATGAACACTCACCACAAATCAGCTATTAGGTGGAGAGCTGAGTAGTTATATATGAACACTCACCACAAATCAGCTATCAGGTGGAGAGGTGAGTAGTTATATATGCCAATTAGGAATTAGGGGGATTATTAGGTAGCCATGATTGATCTGAGGCCTGGTTGTGATTTTGGCCATGACACTGTGATTAACATCCCTCTTACAATAAGTGCCATGGTATTTTGTATTGACCACAGAGGGTCAGGACACCTGTTTCACATCCCATCCGAAAGACAGCGCCCTCCACAGGGCAGATGTCCCTGTCACTGACCCGGGACCTCCAACAGCACTTCCAGCAACATTGGACTGCTTGACCGACCAGACCCGACCCTGCTTAGCATTAAAGCAAACCAGCAGTGGGATACAGGGTGCTACTGTATACTGCTGTAGAGTAAAACCCACTTATCACACCATCTTTATAAAGGTATAAATAACGAACAGGCATTTATGTTGTTGAGCAATTTAGGCACATTATGGTTGTAGTGCTTTGTTGGTTTTATACAGCATATTTCACATTTCCAACTTGTACACTAGAGGGCACTGTATGGCATTTGTCTTGTAACATGCATACAGGCTACATGTGTACAGGTATTTATAAACATGTGGAATCCACCTGATGTACTTGAAAGCCTGGCTAACACTAGATTAGCCACTACAAATTTAACAAATGCAGTTACCAGTAAGTGTGTTTACTGAGTATTAGATAAACCTGAATTGAACCCAAGAGCAATCATGATTACAAAAGTTATAAACTTTGTAACATTACATTTTTCCTGCTCCTTTTCTTCATGTAGTGCTATCTATGAAAGCATTGCTGCGGTCACAGGAAGTCTGATGTTGGCACAGGTTGGTATTTGACCTTAGATGATTTTAGCTTGTAGAACATCACCCCACACAGCATTGAAACGGCTGCTACGATGCTCCCAGCCATAAGCACAGTGTTCTTGTTCAGGTTTGTCACTGAAAACACAAGAAAACATGTCACATTTACTGCGATACTGCATCAATATTAACCGTTTAAAATCTCTTTGCAGCTTAAAACATTGCACCTTGCAAAATATCATTGCTTTAGAAGACACAATAATGGTGACAACCAACCAATTGTAGCCAATTGAATCAGAGTAAGCAGTAATCTCCATCCACAACCACCTGTCGCACACCTGAACCTTGTTTTGATTGGGATTGTGTTTAGTGATGTTGAGGACAAGGGGAGGTCACTTTTAGACAAGGTGATATAACAGGAGCCTTACAATTCCAATAGAGTTTTCATGTGACTGGTGCTCCCCGTTAACACTAAACACTTCTCTATTCAATGACGTAGCTTACAGTTTACATTTACATTTTAGTAATTTATCAGCCACTTATCTAGAGTGACTTACATTAAGCACAAGGACATTCTCCCTGGTGCAATTTAGGGTTAAAGGAGAATTCCGGGCGATTTCAAAACGTAGCTCTGAGTGGTGTCAGTAGCGAGAATAACTTAAACTGTATTGCCAAAACTGTGTTATCCTCCTGCTCCAGTTTACCGTTACGCATTTACGGGGGAAGTTTTTGAAATGTCATTACTAGTGCATAGCCATGTGCAGTGATTCCTTATAGTTAAAGTCATACAATCCAATATTCCAAAACGTATTTTTCCACAAAAAAATGTCCATATATTATGCTAGTAGCAACTAGTCGGCCAGGTAACCTGACAACCCTATTTTGCCAGTTCACAGACTGAGTCTACAATGATGCAAAGTTACTTATGCTCATGTGCGATAACTCTTGAACTGTTGGGAGCTGTGAAGGCAAAGTAGTGTCAGGTTACAGCCGATCAATTGTGCTATATACAGTAGTCTATGGACATAACCACGGCAAATCTTTTTTTTTGCGAAAAAAATACAATTGACTAGCGTGGACTTCACTGGAAAATGGGAAATTAACAGAGGTATGTACACTGGCTGATTTGTCAGATTCACTGTGTTCACTAGGAATCACTGCACATGGCTATGCACCAGCCGCGGTCGGTGGTTCTTAATTGGGGAGGACGGGCTTGTATTACTCTCGAGACCAGAGTGAATGGAATGGTCCGCAACACACAAAACCCAGTGTTTTTTTGTTTTGCACACTGGGTTTTGTGCATTGCGCACCCAATTGCCCCATAAATGTGTAACGTGTGTAAACTGGAGCAAGAGGATAACACGGTTTTGGTAATACAGATTGTTTGAGTAATTCTCGCTACTGACAACACACTGGATATCCAAACAACAGAGCTACGTTTTGAAATCACCCGGAATTCTCCTTTAAGTGCCTTGCATGTGGCACAGCCTGGAATCGAACCCCTAACCTTAAAGTCTATTCCAAGAACAGACACAAACATGGGCCATGCAGTGTACCTTCAATAACCCAAAGGGCAATATTTAATGTCTAGCTTGTCTAGAGCTACTGTTGTTACACCCAGCATTAATGTTACCTGAGCTCTCTGAATTCTTTCTCAGGCGCAAAGGACCCTGGGAGATGTGATGTTTGCCAGTCTGAATGGCGGCCTCTCTCTTGTGTCGCTGGTGGGAATCATCAGATTCGTGGTCATTGGAACTGCAGCCCTGGGCACATCGGGTGTTTGGGTTCCCAGCCTCACAGAGGATCACTGAACAGCTGATGTAAACCTGAAGTCAGAAGTTTAAAACATCAAGCTGAGAGGATATCAAGTCACTATATAAATAAATAAAAAGAGCCAAATATTTGTCTGTATTTACATGATCGTAGACTCCGATGAATTTAAAAGCTTCCATCCCAAACCGGAAAGATTTCTCATTAAGGGGTGGGAAGATACGAACAGTCCTGTCCACAGTACACCTGGTTCGAGGATTCAAGGAGTAGAAGAACAAAACTCAATCTCATAGAAAATCCTTCTGCATTTACAGAAATGTTGTAAAGCTGATATTTTCTTCAAGCTTCAAACGTCACAGTACAGAAAATCTGTGTCTATCATGTATGCCATTGTAATATACAAATACATTCATTATCATTATTTGCCATTGGGCCGTTGTGGTCTCAGGCTCACCCATTTTCAATGATGTGGTAGGTGGGGCTATAATTGGGAGTGTCAAACGGCGCCGCTCTGCAGGACTCAACAAAGAGCTCAGCGCTAATCGCGGTAGATGTGGCCCTGATTTCCATGTAGATCATCTTGTCCACCTCCACATCAATGGGGTAGTCATGAGGATCCACCATCTGGGTGAACTCGCTCGTCTGGTAGAACTCAAAATGGTAGGTGAACGTACCGAAGCCTTTCTCCATGACCGAGACGCTTTCCCTGTGGGCGTTGAAGCTCAGGCTCACCTTGCCATGTTTGGCATATTCACAGTAGAACTTGATATCAACTTCGTTGTTCCTAGTGATGATGTCGCTGACATTGTCAAAGCTGGTGATTTCATTTTTAAATATTAGGTTCTCATCGTCCTCCTGAGGGGGGCAGAAAGGGAAACCAGTTAGAAATTTAAAATCTGAAATGACGAGGTCCAGTTTTGGTTTACAATTATTAAAAATTCCTGACAAAAAGAAGCAATGGAACTACTTAGTGAACATGTCAATGCCATTCTACACCAGTTGTTTACCAAGCATGTATTAGACATTGGGTTTCATTATTTTGATTATTTGAGCCGGAAGGATCTAGGTGCTACAATCATGAGCATTGACACCAGGGGCCTCCACAGACAGTCATTTAAGTTTCTATAGTATATTGTTGTGCAACCCTTGGGTTTAAAATGGAACAAAATTATAGTATTTCTTTTAATGAAAAACTACTGACAGCAGATCTTCACATTACTGTATGATTATAAAAACAAAAATAATAATAATAGAAAATAATAATAATAAGAAAAAGCCTCCCCTCACTGAAGTCCTATTTCCTGACTCATATTTTCCGAACCCATTCAAAACCAGTCAGCCTTGGGGTAAATATGTAATCAGACCAGGATCAATATTGAAACCCCGTCACCCAGGAGTGAATAGGGATCCCACAATAGATTAACTGTGTATCATCCTGCAGTAAGATATTTCATTTTTAAAAGTTCTCACCTCTATCTGAGTACCACAGGCGTTGAGAGGGATCACTCCAATGATGTGGGTACTGTTGGAGTAGCGCTGCAGGTCACAGGCGGTGTTACAGGAGTCACTGAGGCGGAGATGCTTCTCATCTATTTCAGGAATGGATGATCTCTCCACTTCTACTGTCATCTGGTTCTCATCACACACCACTTCAGCCCTGACTTTAACAGAATCAACTCTTAAATGCTTCACGTCTTCCGAAAAGACGACTTATTCAGAACAGTTCGGTTGTAAAACACGTTTCACAGCAGTTTGTCCTCATGTATGTAGAATCTTTTCATTTTAAATTCACAGATAAAGCTGTTAAATTGTCAAGAGGCACAAACACACAATCGCATCGCAGCATATTGATAATGAAAGTGGTAGAATATACACACCATTTCTGGGTCCGACCTCCACCAGGACACATCTCAACTCAGACTGATAGACTCTAGATCTGAAGGGATGAGAAAAGATCAGGGTTAACAGCTCGTAGTAAAAATATATTTGCATTATAAGTCTGTTCCTTTTGTGTGGAAACATCCACATTTGATGAGGGCACCCGTGACCATGTCATCAACTTGCAAATGATGCACCTGCCTTCAGGACCAATCAGTGAACATCAAAGAAGTTGTGTAGGTTAGGAAATCTTCAATAACCAAGAATGTTTGCCAAATTGTTATCATACAGTAAAATATATCAAAAGAGAAACATGTGCCTTGATAAAACCACAGTGTTTTTGCATATGTTTAGATTGTTTGTAACATGTTATATTCCCAGCAAAACAAACAGAAATATTCAGACAGGTAAAAATAAAAACCAACATAAAATGTCTCAGTAAGGATCTGCCAGAGCAGTGTCAAAGTGCCATGGCATAGATTTTAAAAGTTTTAAAACCCTACTGGATGGATGGAACACGTTTATCCAGAAGATATTCACTTGTTTGTTGTTTTGCAGATGGTGTGGTTGTATAGAGGGATAACACTTAGGTCCAAAATCTCTCACTGGTGATTGATTGGGGTGAGATCTGGTGACCAGGCCATAGCGAATGATTCACATAATTTTCATACTGATCAAACCCTTCAGTGACCCCTTCTGCCTCTAAGTAGACAACTGGACGCAAGACATGTCCCCACACCAAATAAATCTATAATTTATCAAATAAAATGGGAACTATTAATGAATATTGCTGACAAACCAAACTCAAAACTAAGGGTTGAAAAATTTACTCTAGAATGCCATCTCGAGGGGTAACTATTAAAACTTTCCAGAAAATATATACTCACTGTTAATGCCCAATGAATACACACTAGAAGACGCAAAACAAAATTACCAACACCTATTTAGGATACGGAATAAAACTAATATGGAGCATAAAACAACAACAAGAAGTACAGACTTCTTGATAATAAAGTGGGAGCAAGAAACTGAACATTTTCTAGTGTCTCAGACCAAAGGAATCAGACCCTAAGCAGCTAGTAAAAACCAGCTGAAAGACATCCTGGCTCATTACTGTGGGTAACTAGCACCAGTAAAACTGAGTGAGTCTAACTCGCGACTATCTGGCAAATCAGACCAGGATGTAACAGACAGTAGCAGAAAATAAGAGAACCAATAAGATATAACAGAAACACTAAGAAAGTATAAGAATGCAGCAGAAAATATGAGTATAGAAAAGGTAAAGAATCAGAGGAGTTCTGGTGATGTTTGTAGCATAATAAAATATAAGACCCACCCAGATAGCCCCTCAATAAGGAAGCAAAACGGGAAGTATTGCCCCAGATGTTGATGGGTTGGTGACCACCGGATGACAAACTCGCCCTCTGTGGTTCTGTGGTTGGTGAGGCTCACAGGTCCACTGACGATGACAGCATCAACACTATAATCAAAGCAAAATAGAGAAGTTAAATGCAAGATAAACCTCTGACAAATACAAAACAAAAAGGCTGCACAAAAAAACATATCCTAAGGTCCCTGTCCTCATCTTCTACTAGCTTTAGGTTTGCTACATCATAAGAAGATCTGTTGCTCTTCTCCTTTCTGCTTCAGGCCTTGTCATCTTGTCTTCAGGCCTTGTCACCTTGTCTTTAGGCCTTGTCATCTTGTCTTCAGGCCTTGTCACCTTGTCTTCAGGCCTTGTCATCTTGTCTTCAGGCCTTGTCATCTTGTCTTCAGGCCTTGTCACCTTGTCTTCAGGCCTTGTCACCTTGTCTTCAGGCCTTGTCATCTTGTCTTCAGGCCTTGTCATCTTGTCTTCAGGCCTTGTCACCTTGTCTTCAGGCCTTGTCCCCTTGTTTTCAGGCCTTGTCATCTTGTCTTCAGGCCTTGTCATCTTGTTTTCAGGCCTTGTCATCTTGTCTTCAGGCCTTGTCATCTTGTCTTCAGGCCTTGTCACCTTGTCTTCAGGCCTTGTCATCTTGTCTTCAGGCCTTGTCCTCTTCCACTTGTCCTCCTCCTGCTGCAGCTCAGACATAATCC
The DNA here is from genome assembly GCA_016801145.1 of Umbra pygmaea. Taxonomy (NCBI): domain Eukaryota; kingdom Metazoa; phylum Chordata; class Actinopteri; order Esociformes; family Umbridae; genus Umbra; species Umbra pygmaea. The sequence goes on from JACXGM010024526.1 coordinate 11,038, forward strand.
AACAGAAACTCAGGGCACCGGGCATTATAAAGACATCTTTTCAACATCTTTACAACCAAATATACATATTTGTGACGTCTGCTCAACGTCTTGCGCCCAGTGGATAGTCTTAACGTAATGGGCCCTGATGAGATTCTGATTAGAACACTGTAAGAAATATTTGTAAAAAAGCTGCAAAAAGTTGTACTTGTTCTGTTTCTTTTACAGATACTTCCTTCAACATGCTAACAGCAAGTCCCTATAAACACAATAGATGTATTTTACAAATTAATATCAGCTCTTTGTGTTAACAGACATTTACTGTGTTTATTAAGTATTTTCTCTTATTATTTTGAAGGTAATGTCTGTAAAATAATAGAAAATGTGTTTTTTTACAGTGAGGCTACAGGAAAGGGGAGGGCATGGATCTAGTAGCTGCTGCCAAATTGTTCCGGAACCAAAAACCTTTTTACGTTAGGGGTGTTGGTGCAATGCTGATTCATGAGACGACGGCACATTCGGTCCTCAATAACTAAGTGTTCTTGCCCTTGACATACTTTTCCTTAATTAACACTAGGGAACCATCACCTTACCGTGGTAGAGAGGTTTGTGTGTCCCTATGAACCTGAGGGCTGTGTTGTCTGGAGCCTTGTGCTCTTGGTAGGGTTTCCCATAGTAGAGTGATCTCAGGCGAGGGGCCAGACTAAGAACGGTTAAAAAAGACATCATGAAAAAAGAAAGGAAGAGGAAACGCGAGGCCCAGGCGGTGGGCTCGTCGGCCGGCGTCTGGGGGCGGGGTTTACCACGGCACAGCCTGGAAAAGCTACTTGGCATCTCAACCCTCTCTATCCTGTGGGCCCATCACTCACAGAAAGAACTGCGGGAGTCGGGTGCACTGTCACATGGGTGGCAGTGAAGGTCAGGGGCCTAGACGGACAAGACCCGCACAGTCTCGGTTCTAGAACCGTACTCCTGGATAGGGGTTGGACCCTATCCTTTTCTTGCCCAGGGTGAGAAAGCCAGGTGGGGGTGGGGATACTTATAAACCCCCAGCTGAGCACTGCTGCATTAGAGTTCACCCCCGGTGGACAAAAGGGTTGCCTCCGTATGCTTAAGGGTGGTGGGGGGAAAACTGAGTGCTGTTTGTGCATATGCCAGAAGGTCTTGGCTGTGTTTGTTATATACAATTTTTATATTGTATCACAGGGCACAATTGTGAAAGAGTTCAGTTGACTTTCCCTGTATATATAAACAAACTACTCCGCCCACTCCAACCACTCCACCCAGTTACTCCACCCACTCCACTCAGTTACTCCACCCACTCCAACCACACCACACAGTTACTCTGCCCACTCCAACCATTCCAGCCAGTTATTTTGCCCACTATACCCAGTTACTCCACCCACTCCACCCAATTACGGCACTAATCCAACCAAACCACACAGTTAACCAAACCACACAGTTACTCAAGCCACTCATGCCCATAGATCTCAACAGTCCCGGCCCCTCCTCCGGTTCCAGAAGTAATTTTCCCATTAATTTCTCCCACAGACATCTGGACTCATGCTTGTGAGTGACGTCGTAGCTGGTTAGCCTAAGGCATGCTCTAAAACTCTTTATATATGGATTTTTCCAGACGTCTATGGGAGAAATGAATGGGAAATTTACTTTTGGAACTGGTGGAGAGGCGGGACTGTTGAGGTCTATTCCACCCAGTTACTACGCCCACTCTAACCATACCACACAATTTGTCCAGCCACTCTGCCCACTACCACCCAGTTACTCCACCCACTCCAACCACCACACCCAGTTATTGCACCTACTCCAACCACACCACACAGTTACTCCAGCCACTCTGCCCACTCCACTAATTTACTCTGGCCACTCCACCCACTCCAGCCTGTTACTCCACCCACTCCAACCACACCACAAACTTACTCCAGCCACTCCACCCAGTTGAACTTTATTCAACCTTTGACTCCCTAAACCTAAAACTTTTTTTAAAGATATAATTTATTTTAAAGGGCCAATATGTAATTTATTTACTGTATTAAATCCAAACATGATCAAAATATGTCATCAGATATTAATGAATTGTGCTTGAAAATAAGTTGAAATAAGTTGAAATACAATATTTTCTGACAACACTGCTAAAGAAAGTATTTTGTCATTTGAAATTTCCATTCCGGGATGAATTCTGTCAACATACGTTAGTTTCGAGTCTGGGAAGGAGGGGCCGGAGGGAAACAACTCTCCAGTATTTTGAATTTGTAATGCAGTACCCATTTTAAACACTGGTTGTCAGTATTACATATTGGCTCTTTAAAAGGCTTTTATGCTTTATTGAATAAGAATGTGGGAAGGAAAAAAGTTATTTCTGAAAGATGGGCTGGATTTGAACCCATGCTGCAGCAGAATGGCTGCACTTTAAGCAGTGTCGTAGACACCTGGAGATACAGTTCTCTTACACTGAGTTTGTAGCCTCTGCTTTGACCCTGATTTCCAGCTCCTTGTTGACCTCTGCCTGGATACGCTGTCCATGGCGTGGTGTTGGGTTCACAAACCTGGGCAGGTACACTCCTTCATCACAAGTGGGAGCTTCAAGGTCCACTGAATTGGGAGAGATCACAAAATCAAATTCAGTCGTATGCAAATACAGTAAATACAGTTGTATGCAAACGTTTAGGCATCCCTGACAATTTCCATGATTTTCATTTATAAATAATTGGGTGTTTGGATCTGCAATTTCATTGTGATCTATTAAATAACTGAAGGACACAGTAATATTTCGGTAGTAAAATGAGGTTCATTGGATTAACAGAAAATGTGCAATATGCATCAAAACGAAATTAGACAGGGCTCATTAAGCTTTGAACTTCAAATCATGAGAAAAGGTATTTAAGGTGGCCAATTGCAAGTTCTTGTTCTCTTTAAATCTCCTCTGAAGAGTTGCAACATAAGGGCCTAGAAACAACTCTCAAATGACCTGAAAACAAAGATAGTTCAACATTATAGTTTAGGGGAAGCCTACAAAAAGCTATCGGAGAGATGTAAGCTGTCAGTGTCCACTATGAGGAACATAGTGAGGAAATGGAAGACCACAGGCACAGTTCTTGTTAAGGCCAGAAGTGGCAGGCCAAGTAAAATATCGGAGAGGCAAAGGCAATGGATGGTGAGAACGGTCATAAACAGCCCACAGACCACTTCCAGAGATCTACAACACCATCTTGCTGCAGATGGTGTCACTGTGCATTGTTCAACAACACAAGGAGAAGCTGTACGGGAGAGTGATGCAGAAGAAGCCTTTTCTGCACACATGACACAGAGTCGCTTGAGTTTTGCAAACGCACTTTTGGACAAGCCAGCTTTATTTTGGAAGAAGGTGCTCTGGACTGATGAAACAAAGATGGAGTTATTTGGTCATAACAAGGGGCTTTATGCATGGCGGCAAAAGAACACAGCATTCCAAGACAAACACTTGCTACCCACATTAGAATTTGGTGGAGGTTCCATCATGCTGTGGGGCTGTGTGGCTAGTGCTGGTCCTGGGAATCTTGTTAAAGTTGAGTGTTGCATGGATTCCACTCAATATCAGCAGATATTTGAGAATAAAGTTGAGGAATCAGTCACAAAGTTGAAGTTATGCTGGGGCTGGATATTTCAACAAGACAACGACCCAAAACACTGCTCAAAGTCTACTCTGGCATTATGCAGAGGAACAAGTACAATGTTTTGGAATGGCCATCCCAGTCCCCAGGCCTAAATATCATTAAAAATCTGTGATGTGATTTGAAGCGGGCTGTCCATGCTCAGCAACCATCAAACCTAACTGAACTGGAGATGCTTTGCAGGGAGGAATGGTCCAAAATACCTTCATCCAGAATCCAGACACTCATTACAGGCGATAGGAAGCATCTAGAGGTTGTTATTTCTGCTAATTTCAACTAAATATTGATATGATATTTATGTTGGGGTGCCCAAATTTATGCACCTGTCTAATTTCGTTTTGTTGTATATGTGGTGACTAAACATTTGCATACGACTGTAGCTTGTTGTTTGAGATATTTCTTTAGTCTTATCCATCCATCAGATCTTTAGAGGGGGACAGACCAAATGTGTCAAACGTATGTTTTTAGCCGGAAGACCATCGATTCCTAATCGAGTGAAATTCCAATTGATCCTAATTATTGGATTTCAGGCAAAACGCATATGCTTTCATTTTAATTTTAATTTTATTTAACCAGGTAAGTTGACAAAGAACTATTTCTTATCTACAGCAATGACCGGGGAGCAATTAGGGTGAAGTGTCTTGCCCAAGGACACAACAACATTTGGCTCAGACGGGAATTGAACTGGCGACTACCTAACCACTGAGCCATCTGCGCCTCCTAACGCTTGTTGACGCATTTGGTGTGTTCCTGGCTTTACTCACCCTGAACAGTGAACTGCAGAGGGAGTCTGCTGAGGGAGGTTTGGAGAGGCGATTCATCGATCCACGGAATGGGACAGGCGGGTGGGGGGGTGGTAGTAGTTGGTGCCTCAGTGGTCGTTGTGGGTGAGGGGGTGGTGGTAATCTCTGCTACAGTGGTTGTGGTGCGTGGGGGGGCAGTGGTAGTCAGTGGTACAGCGGTTGTGATGGGTGGTGCGGCAGATGTAGTCGCTTCTACAGTGGTTGTGGT
>JACXGM010024527.1:0-15695 GCA_016801145.1 Umbra pygmaea
TTTTAGTTTTATTCTGACACCATGTTCTGTTCTCTATACGGACAGACTCAAACTGACCTTACTTCATCAGCCAACTTTATTAAACTGATCCTTTTAGTCACCCCACATACACACGTGACTCTTCATGTCATTATATCAGATGACCACCAGATGTCCTCATAACATCATATATGTATAACATCTCTAATATGTTACAAGAAGTACGTTTTGAATAAGGGATGGAAAACCTGCTATCCATGACTTTTCTTTAAAAAAAGTTGAACAAACATTTTTTGATAGAATTTTTAAAGCACAATATAGCCTATAAAAGTTGACAGGGACTATAAAAAATAGATTGAAGTATGGACTACAATCCACTGCTTTTAGTTTATGAAAGATTTGAGGAAACTTTTCATGAACAGAAAAAAAGATTGGTTTTAAAGCTCAAAAGCTCCCACAAAGATTTTGCCATAATGATGAAAAGTATATATTTTTAATCAGGGAAGGATACATTACAATACACAGCTTTTAGTTTTTAAAAGTTTTGAGGAAACGTTTTTGATAAACAGACATTTTGTAAATATTTAACAAAAATGTTTGATATATGTTTTGAAGGTAATTTTTTCTTATAAGATTTTGCCATAATGATGAATATGATATATTTTGAATCAGAAAGATAAATACAATACACAGCTTTTTGTTTTTAAATGTTTTGAAATAAACGTTTTTATTAACATTTTAAATCTCAATAGCTCTTACAAAAAGTTTGCAATATTCATGAAAATTAAGTATTTTGAATCAGGCGAGGATTTTTTTTTCAAAACTTTGAACAATGTTTGATGTTTTAAAGCTCAATAGGTCTATTGAGTGTCAAAAAACGTATCAATATTTTTTATTCCAAATTCTTACAAATTATAAGGTGTAGATTGAAGTCCATCATCCGCCATTCAGAATATAAACTAAGCAAAAATAGAAACGTCACTTATTCAGGACACTGTATTTTAAATATACAGTAGTTCATAAAAAGCCAAATACAAATCTTCTTTGTAAAGAAAACAATGTTTTCCATGCTTGTTGAAAGACAAAACATTTAACTTTTTAGTGATTTTTCTCCCCTCCCAATTCCCTCTAATCCTGACTTGTCGGCAGCTTCACAGCTCCTTGTACAGATCTGTGGGATGGACGAAGGGCGTGCACGTGGTTCATCCAACCACTAGTCATCTTTTTTTAATTTAAGTAAATTTACACACATACATTTATATTGTGGACATTTGAAAGAGAGAAAAATACATTCACTTTACATTACATTACCAATCACCCACTTACAATTTTCAATAAATACATTTATCAAAAGAACAATATATATATATATATATATATATATAGGTACTATTTTAAATTTTTTTGAATCTATGGTTTTCCTTCTTCTTAATTCTGTCATGATTTGTCTAAAAACTGTTCTACTATCTACTGTCATTTGATTTATTACCAAAATACACATAGTTTTCCACAGCTTACTATTGACAATGCACATAATTAGCCAAAACAATTGTTTTACTTCTGACGTTAAATTTTCTTCAAAAATACCATACCTACTTGCCTGTGGACGTATTCCAATATTAAAACCAATTCCCAACATTTCCTTCCATACCTCTTTGGTTTTGTAACTGTCAACAGATGATCCAAAGTCTTGGTCACACCCTAGCATGGGGCATCTCTTTGTTGTGACACCCTAGCATGGGGCATCTCTTTGTTGTGACACCCTAGCATGGGGCATCTCTTTGTTGTGACACCCTAACATGGGGCATTGGTTTGTTGTGACACCCTAGCATGGGGCATCGGTTTGTTGTGACACCCTAGCATGGGGCATCGGTTTGTTGTGACACCCTAGCATGGGGCATCGGTTTGTTGTGACACCCTAACATGGGGCATCAGTTTGTTGTGACATAGCAGCTCCATCTTACTACTGTTCTAACTGGAAATCTAACCGCTGACCACGTCACCCTAGCCGCCGTCTCTTTTTGCACTGCGAGCCCAACACGGAAGCCTTTAGTCGGATCATGCATGGAACTGTCATATTTTCAGTGATGTCACACAAAAAGTTATAATCAAATATTGACAAATATGTAAGGGGTGTGTACTCACTTTTGTGAGATACTTATATATATACACACACACACACACACACACACACACACACACACACACACACACACACACACACACACACACACACAGTGGGTACGGAAAGTATTCAGACCCCTTTTAAATTTTTACTCTTTGTTTCATTGCAGCCATTTGATAAAATCAAAAAAAGTTCATTTTATTTCTCATGAATAAAACTCAGCACACCCATCCTGACAGAAAAAAACAGAAATGTAGAAATTTGTGCAAATTTATTAAAAAAGAAAAACTGAAATATCACATGTTCATAAGTATTCAGACCCTTTGCTGTGACACTCATATTTAACTCACATGTTGTCCATTTCTTCTGATCCTCCTTGAGATGGTTCTACTCCTTCATTGGAATTCTGCTGTGTTTAATTACACTGATTGGACTTGATTAGGAAAGGCACACACCTGTCTATATAAGACCTTACAGCTCACAGTGCATGTCAGAGCAAAAGAGAATCATGAGGTTGAAGGACTTTAACTTTTTGGTGTGGTATGTGTGGAGAAAACCTGCCAATGCTCATCACCTGCCCAATACAATCCTAACAGTGAAACATGGTGGTGTCAGCATCATGTTATGGGGCTGATTTTCATCTGCAGGGACAGGACGGCTGGTTGCAATTGGAGGAAAGATGAATAGTACAGAGATATCCTGGAAGAAAACCTCATCCAGAGTGCTCAGGACCTCAGACTGGGCCAATGGTTCACCTTCCAACAAGACAATGACCCTAAGCACACAGCTAAAATAACAAAGGAGTGGCTTCGGAACAATTCTGTGACCATTCTTGACTGGCCCAGTCAGAGCCCTGACATAAACCGAATTGAGCATTTTGGAGAGACCTGAAAATGGCTTTCCACCAACGTTCACCATCCAACCTGATGAAACTGGAGAGGATGTGCAAGGAAGAATGTCAGAGGGTCCCCAAATCCAGGTGTGAAAGACTTGCATCATTCTCAAGAAGACTCATGGCAGTACTAGCTCAAAAGGGTGCTTCTGCTCAATACTGAGCAAAGGGTCTGAATACTTATGACCATGTGATATTTTAGTTTTTCTTTTTTAATAAATTTGCAAATACAGTGCCTTGCGAATGTATTCGGCCCCCTTGAACATTTCGACCTTTTGCCACATTTCAGGCTTCAAACATAATTCAAATCATAACGTTTTTTAACAAATTAAAAACTGACAAATTGGGCGAGCAAAATTATTCAGCCCCTTTACTTTCAGTGCAGCAAACTCTCCAGAAGTTCAGTCAGGGTCTCGGAATGATCCAATGTTGACCTAAATGACTAATGATGATAAATAGAATCCACCTGTGTGTAATCAAGTCTCTGTATGAATGCACCTGCTCTGTGATAGTCTCAGAGGTCAGTTGAAAGCACAGAGAGCATCATGAAGAACAAGGAACACACCAGGCAGGTCCGAGATACTGTTGTGGAGAAGTTTAAAGCTGGATATGGCGACAGAAAATTTCCCAAGATTTAAACATCCCAATGAGCACTGTGCAAGCGATAATATTGAAATGGAAGGAGTATCAGACCACTGCAAATCTACCAAGACCCGGCCGTCCCTCTAAACTTTCAGCTCATACAAGGAGAAGACTGATCAGAGCCACAGCCAAGAGGCCCATGATCACTCTGGATGAACTGCAGAGATCTACAGCTGAGGTGGGCGAGTCTGTCCATAGGACAACAATCAGTTGTATACTGCACAAATCTGGCCTTTATGGAAGAGTGGCAAGAAGAAAGCCATTTCTGAAAGATATCTATAAAAAGTGTAGTTTAAAGTTTGCCACAAGCCACCTGAGAGACACACCAAACATGTGGAAGAAGGTGCTCTGGTTAGATGAAACCAAAATCGAACTTTTTGGCAACAATACAAAACGTTATATTTGGCATAAAAGCAACACAGCTCATCACCCTGAACACACCATCCCCACTGTCAAACATGGTGGTGGCAGCATCATGGTTTGGGCTTGCTTCTCTTCAGCAGGGACAGGGAAGATGGATGGAGCCAAATACAGGACCATTCTGGAAGAAAACCTGATGGAGTCTGCAAAAGACCTGAGACTGGGATGGAGATTTGTCTTCCGACAAGACAATGATCCAAAACATAAAGCAAAATCTACAATGGAATGGTTCACAAATAAACATATCCAGGTGTTAGAATGGCCAAGTCAATTCCAGACCTGAATCCAATCTGTGGAAAGATCTGAAAACTGCTGTTCACAAATGCTCTCCATCCAACCTCACTGAGCTCGAGCTGTTTTGCAAGGAGGAATGGGCAAAAATGTCAGTCTCTCGATGTGCAAAACTGATACATACCCCAAGCGACTTACAGCTGTAATCACAGCAAAAGGTGGCGTTACAAAGTATTAATGTTGCACACCCAATTTTTCTGTTTTTATTTGTTAAAAAAGTTTTGTTCCACTTCATGATTGTGTCCCACTTGTTGTTGATTCTACACAAAAAATTACAGTTTCATATCTTTAAGTTTGAAGCCTGAAATGTGGCAAAAGGTCAAAAAGTTCAAGGGGGCCGAATACTTTCGCAAGGCACTGTATTTCTACATTTCTGTATTTTTCTGTCAAGTGTACAATAATCTATATATACATATATATATATATACACACACACATATACATATATACACTCACCTAAAGGATTATTAGGAACACCCATCCAATTTCTCCTTAATGCAATGATCTACTCAACCAATCACATGCCAGTTGCTTCAATGCATTTAGGGGTGTGGTCCTGGTCAAGACGATCTCTTGAACTCCAAACTGAATGTCAGAATGGGAAAGGTGATTTAAGCAATTTTGAGCGTTGCATGGTTGTTGGTGCCAGACCGACCGGTCTGAGTATTTCACAATCTGCTCAGTTACTGGGATTTTCACGCACAACCATTTTCTAGGGTTTACAAAGAATGGTGTGAAAAGAGAAAAACATCCAGCATGCGGCAGTCCTGTGGGCGAAAATGCCTTGTTGATGCTAGAGGTCAGAGGAGAATAGGCAGACTGCTTCAAGCTGATAGAAGGGGAACTTTGACTGAAATAACCACTCGTTACAACTGAGATATGCAGCAAAGCATTTGTGAAGCCACAACAAGCACAACCTTGAGGCGGATGGGCTACAACAGCAGAAGACCCCACCGGGTACCACTCATCTCCACTACAATTAGGAAAGAGAGGCTACAATTTGCAAGAGCACACCAAAATTGGACAGTTGAAAACTGGAAAAATGTTGCCTGGTCTGATAAGTCTCAATTTCTGTTGAGACATTCAGATGGTAGAGTCAGAATTTGGCATAAACAGAATCAGAACATGGATCCATCATGCCTTGTTACCACTGTGGAGGCTGGTGGTGGTGGTGTAATGGTTTGGGGGATGTTTTCTTGGCACACTTTAGGCCCCTTAGTGCCAATTGGGCATCGTTTAAATGCCACGGCCTACCTGAGCATTGCTTCTGACCATGTCTATCTCTTTATGGCCACCCTGTACCCATCCTCTAACGGCTACTTCCAGCAGGATAATGCACCTTCAAATTGGTTTCTTGAACATGACAATTAGTTCACTGTACTAAAATGGCCCCCACAGTCACCAGATCTCAACCCAATAGAGCATTTTTGGCATGTGTTGGAACGGGAGCTTCGTGCCCTGGATGTGCATCCCACAAATCTCCATCAACTGCAAGATGCTATCCTATCAATATGGGCCTACATTTCTAAAGAATGCTTTCAGCACCTTGTTGAATCAATGCCACGTAGAATTAAGGCAGTTCTGAAGGCAAAATTAGGTCAAACACAGTATTAGTATTTTACCAATTCTCAAGACAATAAAAGGGCAAATTGGCAATGCATTAGTTTGTATCATTTATTTATATTAGCATAGTATTTTGTTACCATCACAAGGTAATTCGCAATGTCAAACAATACGACTCAATTAGAATTTTAGTATTATATGGATTTTATACTTCATCCAGTATTAATAACATGTATATATTGGCTGCCTAATTATTTCACACAAAAAATCTTCCCAAATAGTTTGTTATGGGGTACATTTCTACATCTCATAAGCATTTCAGATATACACCAAATATTTAAAATGCAACCTGACATAGTGTTGTAAGAATTTGGACTACTTGGAGAGTGTTGATATTTACATGCTAACAATATCACCCTTGACATGCACCAAATGTAGTGACTACCTCAGTCTGTTTCAATCACAAAGACGCTCAGAGATTTTAAAATTACATCTACACAAAGGATTATCATCTAATGCATTGACAGACAGTTGTTGGAAAACGCAGCTAGGTGTAAAGTACTTACTAAAATCCAAACCAAATGTTTAACCTCAACCATGTAATTTCTAAATATTAATATAAAGTGCAAGTAGCTAATGTAAAACACAACCACTTAGTCCAGCGGTTCACAACCAATTTCACGATCATCCTATGAATAGGCGCTCATAGTCTAGCTCACCATTACATTTCAAAGTGCTTAAAATTTGTTTCCTGAAAGCTTTCTGCTCTGTTTGTAGACGGGGTGGAAGTGGGAATTAAAACTATTCATGAAATTTTTACATTTACTTGTGGGAAATTTACAATTTCCCACAACTTCCCAGTGTAACGTAGCTTCCATTCCTATTCACCGAATTCAAAATCAAAGTGTCACACTATGTGGTGCTCTCAGGGACACAACATCTGACAGGCTCTAAAGAGACATTATCCTGGCTCTGCCCTGTTCTCGTCCAAACAGCACGAAGCTGACAGCCAATCTGAGATCTTCCAATTCCAGGTTAGACAGAAAACACCTCTGTAGCTCCGCCTCCACCGAGTTCCCACCGGGACCGCAGCCCCTCAGAAGCACCAAGGCAGACTGGCACAGCAGCCAATCAGCTAGCTTCTTCATGCCAGCACTGTCCTGATTGGCCAGTGCCCGCCGTCCCCAGAGGCTAAGATGCAGCATGTTGGCAGCAACTCTGGCACTAAGGCGCTGCAGAAAAACAGACAGACAACTTTGAGTGTCAAATTCAGGAAATACAAGCATGTCAAACACTGTTCCACATCAGTAACCAAGCCAGGGTAACTATATTGTATTAAAAATATACAAATCAGCAAAAAGAAAAAGCAATGCTTTATATAATCAAATATGATTACATTCCATTTATTGATTTTGAGTATATTTGAGAAAAAAGGCAAAAGGGTATGGGTTATATAGTCAACATACTATGGCTAACAGCTATTCCTAGGTATGACAGAACATGAGTATACTATGAATAATACACAAACCATGATAGGCAATTATGAACCACTAACCCAAGTACTTTCGGCAAGGCAGTACGTACCTGGGATCTATATCTGCAAAGTATTTAGCATTTGTTGTTTTCTTAAATCAGTCCTTTACAACAGACCACTTGCATTAATTGCCAATTATCTTGCCTTAAAACCAAACCCTGTCAGCCTGTACATTTCCTAATCACAGATTCTTCATTTGCACTGGGAATTGGCTGAATTCCTTCCACAACCTTGTTCCTCACATCAGTCTTTCTCCACCACTGACGGCTTTGTTTCCCATGTGTTTTGTTAAAATAAAAACGCAATTCGCATAGCTTATTTCCATGGTCTGCAGAGGTGTCTGTCACTCCAAAATCAAGCAGGTGGTGAAGTGACACCAATTTGTAAATAATTACTTTTTAAATAAAACATTAAAATACTGGTTTTATAAGGCATACCGTCCAGCCCTAGCATACAATGGCTTTCACCCGTTAAATTTCAAACTACCTGGCTTCTAATACTTAATAACCTGGTACCTTATTGGGGCTCCTACGCAGAAGCAGCCTAACTACCAGTTTCACATCCGCAGGCACAATGGCAGGTAGGGCAGGAAGATGGTTCTCTTGGAAACTCCTGCTATCCAGTCCCCCGTCTTTGTAAAACGGGTTTGCTTGGCCAAATATCTCATAGGAAATAGCTCCAACAGCCCAGCCATCAGCCTTACTGTAATCAATGACTACACCTGGGCCAGGAACTGCAGTGGCCACCTTCAGAAAGACAGAAAGAGTGTAGTTTATTCAGGTGTCTAGGAATGTTGAACCGTTGTTGTGTTGCCTGTTCTCCGGTGATATTCGCCCACCTCTGGAGCCATGAGGCTGGAGTTACCCCCTCTGTTCACCCAGACACTATTAAAGGGCAGCTGGAGACTGGAGTCGCTTTGGGCCAAGCAGCAGCCAAAGTCAGTAATCACCACGCGGGGGCACCCGTCTGCACAATTCAGGTCAAATACATGAGTTGTAGATAAAGTGACAATGGAAATGCATTCACCATTAGAGCACAAAACATCAAGCCAGTTTTACAATGAATCTGCTAAATTGTAAAAGCAATTGTTGGCCATGAATTGGACATTTACTGGACCTTTTTTCCCTTCATGGCTAATGGCACAGACCCTTTATAGTCCTTCTTTAGCTTTACACATGACTTTCAATTCTGCTGTGAAAGTCTTTTCAGTATAGTATCTTGCGGACACTGATTCAGCTTTGAAATCAATATTTGTTTATTGTTCATGTTTCCAAGCAAATAAAAACAGGTAAAGAAAAGGATGAGCACATGGGCAGAAGAAGCTTCAGGATATTTAGTCCTGAGAAAGAATGTCCGGCAAAAGTCTGATCAGCATATTATGTTTAAAAACAAATACAGTGGGAATGGGAGAGACATTAATAAAGGTTAAACCAGAGACTGTCCCTCTGACCTGTGTCAAACTCCAGGAGCACGTTGTCTGACTTGAGGTCCCTGTGAGCAATGCCCTGTCGGTAAAGGTGGTCCACACCCTCCAGCAGCTGTAGTACCATCAGACAGCCCTCCCTCCTACTGGGCACGTTCACCTCCAAGTACTGACGCAGCGTGCTTGGGTAACTATGGAAACAGGAGGAAGAGGGTTGTGTCCAGTATACACTTGGGATGGGTAAAAATGTAATGGTACTGTGTTCGCTGTAGACAAACCGACACTTAATCTATAACGGGACAGTTTCCCAGAAGCAGATTACACCTAATCCTGAACTAGAAAACAAAACCGCATATTAGTCCCAGCGTTCACAACCTATTACTGGGGAACTGACCCCAAGTCAGGTACAGATGAATATAAACTCTGGAGGTGTTCTTACCTCTTCATGACCAGGAACAGAGTACGGTTGTTGCCCAGGCCCCCAGGGTTGAGTCTGGCTGGTAGGACATCAGGGTACTCCTCCCGGGCTCCTGGTAGAAGAGGTACATCAGCTGTGAAAGCCCGAAACACCCTGATCACGTTGGGATGGGCAGAAACCCTCTTAGGCAGTTCCCCAAAATATCTACGAAACAGATCAGTTGACAGAAATGACTGCTTTTGATGCATGACGGGTAAACTGTTATGTTCTCTCAATCCTTGAGATTGAGAGACAAAAAAAAGTTAAGAAACACTTTTCCATTTTTAAAAACACTGAACAAAAGTCAAAACAACATTTAACAGTTACAGAAAGTCAGTCAACCCTAATCCAATAATTTAAAAAAAATATGCTTTTAGTGCATTTTAAAAATGCCTGGGACTGTTGGAACGTTCTTATTTTACTTTGCTTTTGAATGCAATTTCAGCGTGATTCTAGTACTGGACAGCGACAATCAAGTCACCTGCTGCCTGTAAAAGATGCAGGATGAAGGGCTAACAAGCTGCTGATAATCATATGTTACTTGTGTTCAGCCATGGGCAAGACCGCTGCTGCAGCAAAGCAATCATTATAAATAGAAGGGCAATAAAAATTTAAAGAAATGAAAATACACTGGACATTTGTTCTTTCCAAAAACCCAACAGAGATTGTTTATTTTTGATCTCATGAAACTGGGACCTATACTTTACATGTTGCATATTTTTATTCTGTATATTTTAATAAGTCATTGCCATATTGTCACATCTCCATTGAAATCAAACATTTACAGAGTCCTTAGCAACTGAGCTTGCTGTTAGGTCCAAACCTAATGGGAACATGTTGTGCTACGTTGACATCTCCCTCCAAGGCAAGTGTTGCTAGGCAACCCTGGCAACCCTTATATACCTGGGAAGACCTGATTCCTTTGTGACAACAGCCAGTACGGGAAATGTGCTACCAAACATTTAAGACTGTAAACCAAATATGAAGGAATGTATATTTGCTTGAATAATGACAAGGTTTATAAACAAGGTAAGTGCACATCTTTTCATTTGACTGGAATGTGCCGAGACTGTTGTTTGTAAGTAATATAAACGACTCCAAGCTTGAGCACACAACCCATGAACCTGGAACACCTTCCATTTGAAGTTGGCCTTATGGGCGTGAACATAGGAGAGATGATTTGTCATAATTTAATTGTAGCCAATAAACACAGGGAGATATGAACAGAGGCATGTACTAACCCACTTAGTGCAATCTGTTCATCTTTTTCCTGTTTCATGGCCAAGGGACCTGCAGGGACAAGCTCCTGGGACATGGATCTGAGAATAGCCTCACTAGATGAACCAGCCTGCAGGGCAACCATGAAGAAATACTGGCATGTTATATAAACATAGCATACATTTTATAGTCATATGCTGAATTGAACACTCTCTCTGTGCCGAAGTAATCTCTGAATTCTTCTGAAGAGTAGATTGATGTGTTACAGTCATAGAGGAAATCAAACCAGTGCAGAATTTAGGAGAAAGAACAGCTCATTAGGAGGCAGGGATAGATTCTTGACATACACTCACCCCAAAATTCCACATCATCTTGACGGCCAGAGGATAGATGCCCAGGGACCCTTGGGGGCTCCTGGGAGAATCAGTGTCCCGCTTTCCATCTCCACTGGACTGGTCTTTCAGCTCCAGCAGGGAACACTGGTCACAGCCCCTATCTCTACGCACAGCGTATGGAGCTGTAGCCTCATACACTACAGCGTTGGAGCCTTTCCCTAACTGCCTCCCAATAACATAGTCCTCCAACTTGAACCCTGAGGAGAAGGACTTGACAGGGCTCGGGAACTTCTTCTTGGTAAACACAGCCTTTAGAGAAATTGTCTCATTTAGGATATTGAAGTTAAATTACACTTTTTATAAAACAACTGCTGTCAAGTTGTAGTAGACATAATATTAGAATGTATTCGTTCACACAAATAAAAACACTACATTAAATCACAAGCGCACGTGATGGATTATTAAAAATCAAACGAAAGGTTATTATGAATGCCCAGGTCGCGGTTTACCTGGATGTCCTGGCATGTCGCAGCACTCCTCCTGTCATCCTCCAGATCCTTTTCGATCAACCCGACACCGACACCAAAAGCCAAAAACACCGCTCTGTTTCTGGCCGAGCCGCAGCGACCAAACCTCCTAAGACCAAAGGACTGCAGCTGTGCAGCAAGACCCCTTAACGATATGCGGAAATATCGGTACCGAACTGGCAGGAAAAGCTGAGGCTGAGCAGTGCGGGCGGGAGGGCCTACACGAAGACGCTCACCTCGGAACTTGACTGCTAGTCGTCCAGCAGGTTTGAATAGACCTAACTGGATCACTGACCGTCCTAACTCCAACCCACGGCTGATTACATGTTTTACAGACATGATGTAGCTACTTCAGTAAATATATCTACGTTTTGCGATGTTTTTACTGACTTCGTCAACCCTCGTTACACAACATTGTAGAGTTCACAGGGCACCACAAGGACACGTCATGACGTAAACAAACTGGAACAGCAGGGAAGAGCGTGCTTGGAGGGCCACGTGATGTTTTTATATTTTTTTACTTGACCTGTTTAAAATTAAAGATACAAAACACTTTAAATTGCTACAAACCGTAGACATATGCTTTAAAACACATTATTATTTCCAAGTAAAATACAAACTGATTTTCAACATTGACACTTCCTAATCGTTGTAATTCTTATCTTAGCCGTGCCAAGAGAAATCAGAATCATTCCGAATGTTGACTCTTGCAGAGAAAAGAGATTGTGAGTAGGAGTTGTCCATGAGCGTTGGAGCTAAATGAGGCTCAACTAAATATTGATGTGATATTTCTGTTCGGGTGCCCAAATTTATGCACCTGTCTAATTTCGTTTTGATGCATATTGCACATTTTCTGGTAATCCAATGAACCTAATTTCACAACTGAAATATTACTTTGTCCTTCAGTTGTTTGATAGACCAAAATGAAATTGCTGATCCAAACACCCAATTATTTATAAATGAAAATCATGGAAATTGTAAGGGGTGCCCTATCCTTTTCAAATGACTGTATGGGGCAGCAATGGAAAGGTGAAGAGCTGTAGTGTGTGAATCAGGTGACACATTCAATGGGAAAACATATTTTTTTAACAGGTGGCAGGTAGAAACTAACACTCACCTTACAATGATTGCAATAATTTAGTGGTCATGAAAACATATTCAGATTTAGCCTAATGTTGATGCATTGACCACATAAATATTGACACACTGCTCTCCCCTATATGAAAGTACATAAGTCACTTTTAATAATAAAACATTTCTGTACAGATATCAGCAATACTTTTCCTGTATTACTTGTTATCAGATCTAACCTAAATTTTCCGGTATTGCACACCCCTTCCAAGAATGATTATTTGTTTGAAAATGATGACACCAGCATATGTTATAATACATGACAGTTATGGTTTTTAATTTAAGAGAATGATTTAACAAGGTAATTTTAGGTATAATCTGACTTGGCACCAACAGCTGATATTTGATGATATTTTACTTCTGAAAGCCAGTTGAGGGGCGTGGTCACTGAAATATCAGGTCTTGAGGATCTAGACATATACATTATAATCAATATGTGTATGTGGATATGATATTTCATAGTGTTGATTATTTAAACCACTGGTTGTGCAATTTACAATTCCAATGCAACAGGCATTAATATTGGAAGTGTAACATTAGTGATTGATAATTATGGATGATAAATATTGTTCTATCTGTTCTGAATACTATTACGACCCAAACTGTGTGGTAAACACTCTCTTTTTCTTTAGGTCTTCGGGCCCAAAGGACACAGGAAGCAGGTCTTCTATAGTCATTTTCAAATAAGACCCATCAGGCTTGGATAGGTAGACAGACCACTGATCACCAAACTACAAGGCAAAGGACATTTAATTATTTAACATGTTTTTATAGTTACAGAGCTGTAAAATATTACATGAGGATTTCCTGTATTACACATTTTTTTTAACAATTACAAACTTCCATTTTCAATAAAATCCTAGATAACTTGTCATCTGTACAAGAGATTAAGACCAAAGGATGTTGTGCAAATGGGCACAAAGTAACAGTTCAAACCTTCGCTTGACCAGGCAGAAAACAAAATTATGCTTTCAGGTCACTGAAACCATTTTTCTGCGTGGCATAATGATCTAATGAGCAAGGCACATAAATTAATTTGCAATACCTCTCTCATGAACTGTCTGCAACCCCCACACGGTGAGATAAACTGGTCTTCCAGGTCACTAGAGAAGCAATCATGTCATTAACAACAACCCTCAATTATGATTTCCATTAATGTGTTGTCAACAAATATCACTATTGTTGGCTGTAATTGTATAGTTGGAGCAAAAGAATGACATGGCACTAAAAAAAACATTTGTTTTAATTTCAGACCCCATGTGGTTCAACTGGTTGTTGTTTACTGAAAATAACAGAAAAAGTTTTAACATACTGTACCTGGCGATGGCGATAGCTTTAAAACTTCTATATCCCTCAGAAACAGCTTTTGCAATCGCGGTCCTCTCTGCACAGATGCCCAGGTTGTAGCTTGCGTTTTCTACATTGCACCCTATTAAGAACAAACAAAAATGATACTCATGAAATTTGTGAAATGGCAACACTTTTGAAACAGAACCCATGAACACATTTAAGGAAAGAAAGTTCAAAATTCATTGTTGATACAGTATTGTTGATACAGAAAATGGATCCTTGGTAGAGTAGAGATCTGCAAAGGTGTTTTGTCATTATGAACATTAAGAGGGTGTATAGAGCAAGTGGGGCTGTATATGTGAGTCACAGGAACAGGAATACAGGTGTTTGCAATATTTGGGGAAGCTAACAGTTTTGACCATGGGAAAGTACTTGCTGGATGTCTGTAAGGGATATTACATTACACTGTTGTTTTTTTGGTGTATTTATTATTTATGTATGCTAGTCATACAAAGACATATCCTATGGTAATGGTAATGTGACTCCTATATTTATATATTTATTGTGAATTGTCATGTCCTCTAGTCATTGCCAGTTAAGGGCCAGTGTGTTAAGCCATTTTACATTGTTATACGGTGTTAGGTGTGTTTTTTTGTCATTATAAATGCTAGGGGGTGTATAGAGTAAGCCAGGTTGTATATTGGTGAGTCAAGAAAAGGAAGACAGGAGTTTGCAATATTGGGGAAAGCTGTCATGAATTTCTGGGACATTTGGGAAGTCAAACTGACTTAATAGACTATTTTGGTTATTTTGGTAATATATGGATTGAATTGATTGTGTATGACATGTACTATTTGGATTAGGTATGGCAGGGGTTCTTAACCTTTTGCAACTCATGGCCCACCAATGACAGTTTAAAACATTCTGAGGACCACCTTTCCAAATAAGATAGTATGAACAGAGAATAACAGAAAATTAAAAAATTACAATGATATACTCTGCTGTTTATCTGTTATGTCACTTTAGCAGACTAGGTCAAGTCAGCTATATAGATGAAAACTGTCCTTGTATAAAAAAGGCAGGTTTACTCAGTAACCATTTATTTCTATAACAATAACAGATTTATATTCGTTTTTGCAAAAAGGTGTATGGTAAGACAACTTGTGTGGTTTTTATTTTTATTTTTACAATGACAAAAACCTTTTACATGCAAATACTTCAGCACTGGACAGCACCAAGTGCTCAGCATTAACAACACAAAACATATATATACATACTTACTTAATAAATTATTTAACGGAAACCACATCGCAACTTTATTGATTAAAGTAGCCTAATGTAGGAAACTGCGCTCATGACGTGGACGATGGGAGTGATACTGTATGTGTAAAACAGCAAACTGGACAGCACCATGTGCTCAGAATTAACAACACTGTGAGTGCATACAGCTGACTCACTAGCTTAGGACTTTAAAGATCTTTCGTACTCAACACAAAACGTCAGGAAATATAAGTACTGAATCCAAAGTTCTTCGTTTATCTGTTTACTTATGAATTTTAAGAACATAAAGTATAACAAACTAAGGATAATTACTTTTCTTAATTTATAAATTAACTGTACAATTTCGCTAACTTTCCCTTGCGTTCACCTTTCAGCCTTTGAATTTTCTCCTTTTCTGTGGGCTTTGACGCCCTCTTTTGTTCATCACGCGCACCTGCGCTTTTATCTTCCATATCCTGTCACTTGTTAATCTTCACACAAAAAACTGTCACAATTCCTCGAATTATTCGCAGCTTCTACTCTTCTTATGTTTTCACAAACATTTTACTTTCAGTTTCACTTTCAGACGACGTAATATATTTAAGAGA
>JACXGM010024529.1:0-15756 GCA_016801145.1 Umbra pygmaea
CCTCATGGCAAAGTTGCCATAAATGAGTCGTGGCTTGAGCCTGAGTAATTCTGAGTAAAGACATGGGTGATTTTACTATTAGCATTGCAAATTACGTGTGTATACTTGTTGATTGAATGGGTTCCCTTGAGGTTGATGTATATCAGTGCAAATAATTCATTATGAATAATTTGAGTAAATGTGTACACTAGATATATACCTATTTTTCACATTTTCAGACATCACAATGACTTCCTCGTGTGGAAATATTTTCCCTTCTAATTATGTATTGCAATAATAAAGAACTGCTGCATTTGTGTAGATGAGAGGAGCAAAGTGAATGCGCGTTGTGCACACGCTACATTATGGTTAAGCATGCGCCCTTAAAATAGCATATGAATAACACGCCACTGACTTTAAACCAAGTTTTTCCTGGTCAGTGGCGGAATTGTTTTTGGGGACTGCAAGATAGC
This sequence comes from Umbra pygmaea, assembly GCA_016801145.1. Taxonomy (NCBI): domain Eukaryota; kingdom Metazoa; phylum Chordata; class Actinopteri; order Esociformes; family Umbridae; genus Umbra; species Umbra pygmaea. The sequence goes on from JACXGM010024529.1 coordinate 453, forward strand.
ACCAGGGAATGTTTGCGCCGGAACACGCCTCTTCTTTTCGCTGAACCACGCAACGAACGCAAGTTCTTTCCCTAATTTACCGACGGGCATCTGTGGAGGGAAAAGTCCCATATGTGTCGGGTGTAAGATAGGAATGATACATGCGTTTGTGTAAAAAGTCAATTGCGCTGGGTGTAAGATAGGGCCCCATGTCTATTTGTTCACTCTGTATCTTACCATGTCTGTTTGTTTTAACTCTGTATCATACTATGTGTTTGTGCTAACTCTTTATCTTACCATGTCTGTTTGTTTTAACTCTGTATCATACTATGTCTGTTTGTTCTAACTCTGTATCATACCATGTCTGTTTGTTCTAACTCTGTATCATACCATTTCTGTTTGTTCTAACTCTGTATCTTACCATGTCTGTTTGTTTTAACTCTGTATCATACTATGTGTTTGTGCTAACTCTTTATCTTACCATGTCTGTTTGTTTTAACTCTGTATCATCCTATGTCTGTTTGTTCTAACTCTGTATCATACTATGTGTTTGTTCTAACTCTTTATCTTACCATGTCTGTTTGTTTTAACTCTTTATCTTACCATGTCTGTTTGTTTTAACTCTGTATCATACTATGTCTGTTTGTTCTAAATCTTTATCATACCATGTCTGTTTGTTCTAACTCTGTATCATACCATGTCTGTTTGTTCTAACTCTGTATCTTACCATGTCTGTTTGTTTTAACTCTGTATCATACTATGTGTTTGTTCTAACTCTGTATCTTACCATGTCTGTTTGTTCTAACTCTGTATCATCCTATGTCTGTTTGTTCTAACTCTGTATCATCCTATGTCTGTTTGTTGTAACTCTGTATCATACTATGGGCCCTATCTTACACCCGGCTCAATTGACTTTTTACACAAACGCATGTATCATTCCTATCTTGCACCCGACGCATATGGGACTTTTCCCTCCACAGACACGTGTTGGTAAATTAGGGAATGAATTTGCGTTCGTTGGGCGGTTCAGCGAAAAGAAGAGGCGTGTTCCGGCGCAAACGTTCCCTGGTGCTATCTTGCAGTTCCCGAAAACAATTCTGCCACTGACCAGGAAAAACCTGGTTTAAAGTCAGTGGCTTATTATTCAGATGCTATTTTAAGGGCGCATGCTTGGCCATTATGTAGCGTGTTCACAACACGCATACACTTTACTCCTCTCATCTACACAAATGCAGAAGATCCCATTATTGCAATACATACATAATTAGAAGTAAAAATATACCACGCTAGAGAAATCATTGTGGGGTCCGAAGATGTGAAAAAGTAAGCATACGTATCTAGTGTACACATACCCAAATTATTCAGAATGAATTGTTCACACTGTACATCAACCGCAAGGGAACCCATGCAATTAACATACAAGTGATTTGCGTCGCTAATAGTAAAATCGCCCATGAATTACCCTGGCTAAAGCCATGACTCATTTATGGCAAAGTCTGCCATCTTTGCGGCGAATCCCCCTTGGAAGGGTGGCTGTGAAGGGGACAATCCGTTAAAGACATGGTTAATGATGACACAATTTATGATGCCAGCAAGTGTGTAAAATGCTGTTTAATTAAAAACACACACAAACACGCAGTGTAGCCTAATTGAAAGAAAATTTGGCACACTGAAAATACGCGTCAGGTGTTTGGATAGAACAGGTACTACACGTCGCAGCATTCTTTGTGGCTTGTTGTGTTTTACGCAACATTTCCATGAATCATGGATGTGTTGATGACATTAATTAGGAAATATTAGAGGACTTCAGGAGACGTGATGTTGAAATGCATGTGCCGTTGGCACTTAACTTAAATGCCCGGAAATGCAGAACGGAAGAGGAAAGCTTATTTGACAGAATAGTATTTTTCGGTCTAATGTTAGACTACATTGCAAACATATTACCATGCATTCATAACCTCGTGATTCACTGAGAGTGTGTCCAAAACATCGGAAACTAGGCTATGTCTTGTGACATTTCTATATTTACATTTTGTAAAAAGGAAAATCAATAGCAAATCGCCTTTATAATAGCAATCCGCCATGGAACAAGCGCGCCTGCTCTTAAAGGGAATGTGAGATGACGCTCTGATTGGTTTATTGCACGTTATGCCCAAACCACACCTATGACTAATGGAGCTACTTTAGACCTACCCATTTTAGATTTGCGTCGGGCGCGAGAATCTTTTATCCCGCCGGTAAAATAGCAACAGCGCCTGGGACCCTCCCACAATGTAACTTGCGTTTTGGGTTTGATACTTGCGTTTCAGATCATTAAAATAGGGCACTATGTCTGTTTGTTCTAACTCTGTGTCGTACCATGCCTGTGGCCCAAATCTTGCCCCTCATCATGGCCACTCCTGTCACTGCATTTGGTGGTCATGAAGTCTTTGAGGCGGCGCTCATGTGCGATCACTCTCTCCAGCTCCTCCATCTCAGTGCTGTACTGATCCAGGTCCTTCACTGCCTTCTCCTTCAGCATGGTCATTTTACACTGGGCCTCCAATCTGACTCCCCACGGAGAAACCGGTAGAACCGTGGGTGAATGCCAAAGGAAGCTTCTTGTAAGTAGTACATGTGGAAACGTATACTGTATGTATGGACACTGTGTGAAATGAGTACAGTAGCCTACACGTGAAATTAAAAAGGATTCTAACAAACGCCAAGCTGGCCAGACACCTTCTACACTCCCATCTTACCTTGCATCGTACGCAGCAGTGGACAGGCTAATCATGTCCCCAATGTCTTTCCGGATTTTCTGCAGCTCCTAGAAAAAGAAACAAAGTAGGGTTTAACAGGCATCATGTGACCTCTCTGTTGATTTTGGTGATCCCAGTGTGACCCCTGACCTTGTCCAGTCGGTGGTGGAGCTCCTGGAAGCGGAGCCGCTCCACACGCAGCATCTCCAAGTCCTCTCTCAGTTGGCCATTTTTAGTCAGCTGCTCATTAAATCGAATAAGAGCCTGCAACAATACATAGGTCTCAGGGATGAAGATATTTAACCAAGGCAGTGAACAACGATAAAGAGTTTGTAAAAGATGGTAAATTGCAGGAAAAGTTCTATAATAATAGTCTTTGAGTCAGCTAGCGGTTGGTTGGTTTCATTTTAATAACGTATTTCTTGTCCTGGACAAGGATCGCAGCAACAATGTAATATATCGTATAGCGAATGATTCAACAACACCAGTTGGTTTTTATAGCCTTGGAGACTATGAGCATCACAACATTTGAGAAGACCCTTCTAGCATCCACCTCTCTTATCTTATCAGACCCATGACCCTGAGTCACTGAGAGTGAGCATGGTTCCTCTAGATATTTGGTCATCTTGCTGGAAGGAGCACACACACTATGTTTACCCTGTCCTGCTTACTCTGAATGGTATAAAGACATATATAAAGAACGGTATCACACATTGGGTTTGGTGCATTACGCACCATCCCATTAGCTCCGGTCCAGACCATAACATAAGCCCGATCTCCCCAATTAAGATACACAAGATTATACAAAATCTGGGTTTTACCACAGTCTAACATACACTGAACAACAAAATAATAGCAACACTTTTGATTTTGCCCCCATTTATCATGAGCTGATCTTAAAGATCTAAGACTTTTTCTTGTACACAAAAGTCCTGTTTCTCTCAAATATTGTTCACAAATCTGTCCATGTACTCATGAGCACAATAAAGAGTGTGCAACAGGCCCAAGCATTAGAGATAACCACAGTCTTCGCTCTCTAACTAGTTATAACATTCTAAAAGTGCTTTAAACTGTGTATGAGATGCTTATACAGAATTACTTCCTCAACAAGATCTAGCCTTATGGAGAGTGGACATTACTGCACCACGTTACAAATTATTATGCAAATTATATTTTACACTGATTTTCCTAAATAGTCAATGCAAATGACAGTCAGTATAATTTTCAAGTCACCAAACGTTAGGGTATAAGTCAAATTTCATTGAACAAACCACCCAATGAAAACAGTAGTGTTAAAAAATGCACTGTTAAAAATTATTTTGCACAACAGAGTTTCAAAACATTTCATAGGTTGTAAAGAACTGAAAATGCTAATTTGTTGCATTTGCAGCGTTAGGAGGTCATATTTACTGAAATCAAAAGCTATTTCAATCAAACACATTTTAACAGGGCAAGTTACATGTTAACCTAGCACTGCTTCTTTGATATCACCTTCACAATTCTTGCATTCATTGAACTTGTGAGTTTATGGAGAGTTTCTGCTTGAATTTCTTTGCAGGATGTCAGAATAGCCACCCAGAGTGCTGTTTTGATGCGAACTGCCTCCTACCCTCATAGATCTTTTGCTTGAGGATGTTCCAAAGGTTCTTAATAGGGTTGAGGTCAGGGGAGGATTGGGGACACCCGATGAGTTTCTCTCCTTCTTTTCCCATATCAGCCAATGACACAGAGGTAAACTTTGCAGCATGGGGCTCTCTCCCAAAGGGGCCTACCAGCTCTCTCCCCCCCTAAAGGGGCCTACCAGCTCTCTCCCCATGATTCCGGCCCAAAATATGACTCCGCCACCTCCTTGCTGACACCGCAGCCTTATTGGGACATGGTGGCCATCCACCAACCATCCACTATTCCATCCATCTTGACCATCCAGGGTTGCACGGCACTCATCAGTAAACAAGACTGTTTCAATATTAGCCTTGATGTATTTCTGGGCTTTCTGCACCCATTTCTGCTTGTGAGCATTGGTTAGGTCAGGCCGAATAGTAGGTTTATGCACAACTGCAAGCCTCTGGAGGATCCTACACCTTGAGGTTCGCGGGACTCCAGAGACACCAGCAGCTTCAAATGACTGTTTGCTGCTTTGTAATGGCATTATAGCAGCTGCTCTCTTAATCCGATGAATTTGTCTGGCAGTAACGTTCCTCATTATGCCTTTATCTGCACGAGACCGTCTATGCTCTGAATCAGCCACAAATCTCTTCACAGTACGATGATCATGTTTACATTTTTGTGAAATATCCAATTTTTTCATACCTTGTCCAAGGCATTGCACTATTTGACAATTTTTCACAGCAGAGAGATCCTTTTTCTTTCCCATATTGCTTGAAACCTGTGGCCTGCTTAATAATCCTTCTTAAGTTGTTTTAGTTTACTTTTAATTAGGGCTGCACGAGTATGCGTATTGCGATTAGATATGCACTCCAGAGCCCGTTCGCCTGGCAACAGTATATAATGCCCGCAACACGAACTCCGATATTTCATTTAAAAATAATAACGCTCCTCATTCATTATGATAACCATTGTTTGTTAATTTCATGGAAATGTAGTGGGTCCATGTTCATGTGTTGCTACAATTAGACTATTTTGGGTAACAACAAACTCTAGTTAATGATTTTCAAATGTACTCGTGCTTTTGTACATGAGACACTGACAATATAGTCAATCAATTTGTTTACAACTTATTTGTTAATGTTTTTAATAACCAGTTATTAAAAACATGTTAAATGTCCTGTTTTTGCTATCACATACTCTTATAATTTCTTCACACACAATACAATTGCATTTGGTTACAATTCACTAGCTTTACAATGAATTCACAATGTTTATTGCAATGAATTAAAACTAGCGCTATTAGTTTGAAATGAAATATCAGAGTTTGTGTTGCGGGCATTATATACTGTTGCCATGCGAATGGGCTCTGGAGTGAAAATCTAATTGTGATAAGCATAATCGTGCAGCCCTACTTTTAATTTGGCTCACCTGTCAAACTAATTATCACAGGTGTCTGAGATTGATTTCAGTGATCCAACGAGCCCAAAGACACAATACCATCCATGAGATGAAAAACAAAATATTTAATGTTTATGACACTTACGTAATTCCAATTTGGATAATAATTTTGAACGCTGTGTAGAGCACTGAAAGCATGGATGCTCTCATCAAATATTGACTTTTTGCTAAATTACGTTCCCTGATGGGATGTTGCTAGCTCATCACAACAGAGTAAATGACAGTTTGGCCCCATGGGGGTCACAGGTAAATTAATTGCGGGGACTTGTGCTTCTATGAACAAAAGTCAGTTAACACAATAGCTAACAATCACATTAATTTGCAGCGCCATGATTCAGCCTCTGTTTAATAATGATAAAGGTACTAGAAGCACTAACGCAGTGCCTGATCATTAATTTAACATTGTGGATGGTCTGCTCTTTTCTGAGTAACCTACCTTTGTTAACTCCACCCAATGCTAAAAATAGATGTCATCATTAATCTAGAGTAGACTTGCTAATTACAAAACTAGGTCAATTAATTACATTATGAGTCTGACCCCTGCCGTTTCCATAGAGATAGGAAAAAGGGCCTTTAGTTGTGTTGGATCCCATACGTGGAATGAATTACAGAACATTGCTAATACAGGTGTTCTGATGCCTTCAAACATTTAAATCTGACCTTTTCAAAGGTAATTGTGACTGTTTTCCTTAGTGTGTGTATCTTGAAGTCTGTGTATGGGTGAATACAGTGTATATGTTGTTATTTTTGTATTGAGAACATAGGCGCCCTTGATTGAAGACAAGGTAAATAAAGTGCAAATAGACTGAAAACGTAAATCTAAACAGTGCTGTGTTGTTTGCAGGATTGTACTTTGCTAAACTGCATGGGACCAGCTAAGCTACATTGCTACTCACTCTATCCAGTTTGTTCTCCATGGTGCGTGAGGCCTTTTGAGCGTGGCGCGACTGGGACTTGTGGCTCTGCGTAGCACTGACATCCCCTCTCCTCAGTTCTGCTAGCTTCCTCTCCATATTGGTGATCTGGCCCCCAAGGGTACAGAAACGGCATTGTCAGCTCACCGAGAGGGTCAAGGTGTTTGTGTGTGGCTGTGTGAGGACCACCTGTACCTCCTTCTCCAGCTCCGCCTGACTCTGCCTCTCCCTGTCTAACTCTTCGGCCACCTCGTCCCTCTGATTGAGCAGGGTACGCAGGGTCTGGGCATCCTCCATGTCCTGCTGCCGTCTAGACAGGCTCTCCGACACGCGGAGACTACACTGTAGCTCCTGCTGCTCCTTCTCCAGCTTCTCAATCTCTTGTCTTTACATTACACGAAGAAACACAGACAGAAATACACGAACGCTGGAAAAAACTGAAACACATCTGAGCTGATTGACCTGATTGTCGGGGCTCCCTGTTGGACTCACCTCTGTCTGCGGATGTGATCCTGAGACCGGATGCTGAAGGCCTGTCGTTCTCCCTCCATAATCCGGAACTGTCTTTGCAGTTTGCCCATCTCTGTTTCAGCTGAACAACAGCATGACATACAGAAATGGTCACATCTCTGAGGAGTGTGAAGTCCTTCACTTATCCTGATGCTGGTTGTAAAGAACACATACTATACCTATGCCGTCAATATCCATGTCACTGCTGTCAGAACGGACACTGGTGGCAGATCTTCCTCGAGGCATGGTTTAAATGATTGTCTGGGAACAAACATTAGACAATCAATGGGTGCACTTGGTTTGAGATAGACCTATTGTGAGAAAGCCTATTGGTGGTTGGTGAGGTCACACACTGTGTGAGATAACCGCTAAGTTAGTCAGCTGAAGAGTAACGTTCAAACTTGCCTACCAAGCCTCTTCTGTATTTAAATATTTACTGTGCGTGATTGTGATGTGTACATACATTATGCATCTTTATTAGCATTTTTTATTTGTCAATTAGCACTTGTATGGCTGTTTATATGGGTAAGACTTTATTGAATGTCAACATTGTCCAATGCTAGGCTGGCTATATTAAATTTGGTTCATTATGTTTGGATTTCATGTCCACTTGTATTAGCTAAAGTTGAGCCATGTCAGTATATGTATTTTCAGCAACTATTTGCAATGCATGGTCAATGTGTTAGAAGCAGGAAAAATGGGCAAGCGTAAGATTTGAGAGAAATGGACAAGTGCCAAATTGTGATGGCTAGACGACTGGGTCTGAGCATCTCCAAAACTGCAGCTCTTGTGGGGTGTTTCCGTCTGCAGTGGTCAGTACCTATCAAAAGTGGAAAAGCGGTGAACCATTGACAGGGAGATGGGCTGCCAAGGCTCACTGATACACGAGGGGAGCGAAGGCTGGCCCATGTGGACCAATCCAACAGGAGAGATATTATAGCTCAAATTGCAGAAAAAGTTAATGCTAGTTCAGACAGAAAGGTGTCAGAACACAGTGCATCACAGTTTGTTGCATATGGGGCTGCTGTTTAGACAGCAAAAAGGTCATAATGTTATGGCTGATCAGTGTACACTTTATTTGGTACACCTGTTCTACTGCTCGTTAACACAAATATATTATCAGCCAATCACCTGGCAGCAAATCAATGCTTTTAGACATGTAGACATGGTCAAGACAATCTGCTGAAGTTCAACCAAGCATCAGTATGGCTGGTTTGAGTATTTCACAAAGTGCTGATCTACAGGGATTTTCCCACGAAACCATCTCTAGGGTTTACAGAGAATGGTCAGAAAAAGAAAAAACATCCAGTGAGCGGCTGTTCTCTGGGTGAAAATGTATTACTCATGGAAGAGTTTAGAGGTGAATGGCCAGACTGGTTCAAGTTGATAGAAAGGCAACAGTAACTCAAATAAGCACTTGTTACAAACAAGTATGCAGAAGAGCATCTCTGAACACACAACATATCGAAACTTAAAGCAGTTGGGCTACAGCCGCAGAAGACCACACAGGGTGCCATTCCTGTCAGCTAAAAACAGGAAACTGAATCTACAATTTCCACGGGCCCAACAAAATTGGACAATAGAAGATAGAATAGAAGAAAATATTGCCTGGTCTGATCAGTCTTGATTTCTGGAGCGACACTCAGATGGTAGGGTCAGAATTTGGCATACAGTAAACAACATGAAAGCATGGATCCATCCTGCCTTGTATTAACGGTTCAGGCTGGTGGTCGTGGTGTAATGGTGTGGGGGATATTTTCTTGGCATACTTTGGACCTCCAGTACCAATTCGGCATTGTTTAAATGCCACAGACTACCTGAGTATTGTTGCTGACCATGTCCGTTCCTTTATGGCCATAGTGTACCATCTTCTAATAGCTACTTCCAGCAGGATAATGCAACATGTCACAGAGCTCACATCATCTAAACGGGTTTCTTGAACATGACAATGACTTCACTGTACTCCAATGGCCTCCACAGTCACCAGACCTCAATCCAATCGAGCACTTTAGGGATTTGGTGGAACGGGGCAATTCGCATCATGGATGTGCACCTGACAAATCTGCAGAAAATGTGTGTTGCAATAATGTCAATATGGACCAAAAACTCTGAGAAATATTTACAGCAATTTGTTAAATCTATGCCAATAACAATGAAGGCAGTTCTGAAGGCAAAAATGGCCTTATCAAAGAAAAAATACAGGCACAATATAACCAGTTTCAGAAAATACACATTGTTATTAAATCCATAATATGTATCCAGTACTAATTACATACTGTGAAATGTTGATTTTGCTATTATATATAATTGTATACATTTTGTATTATTTAAGTTGATCTTTTGAACTCCTGGTTCCATATGCTAGTTCCTAACGTTTACTAGGTTTTTGTATTTTTTTGTAATTTTCACCAAAGTTACATAGTGCAGGTTTAATTTAAAACTAAATCAAATACAATACAACACAGTGAAAGCATGTATTTGGTAACTGTACAGTAGGTAACTAATGTTAGAATCAACTGAGTTGATGATGTTAGCTGATTCATTATTACACTACGGTAGCTAGCTAGACACAGACCAGTACAAATGTACTTAAAAAGTTCAGAAGCTCAATTTTACAACAATAAAGTAAAATTGTTGAAAAGTTGTTTTTACGAATAAGACAAAGTTAATCAGTTACCTGCGTGGAACTAAAAAAATGATCTATACAACTTCCCGACTGATGCGGTTTATAGACACACTGGTCTCTTCTCGTCGTCGGGCTCCGAAGTTGTTAGCAACTGTTTCTAGGACCTGATGAAATGAAAAACAACAACAGAGGGCGAAAAAGAGCAGACCCAGGAGCTGTTTACATTAACCACTGGAGGTCACTCTATACAAGTGAACAGCAGAGCATGTATGGCTTTGGCGTATGGAAAGCCATTTAAGTCAATATTAAATAAATAAATATGGCTATGAAATAAGTCCTGAAATAAATAAATGACACTATAAATATATAACGATTCAAACATAAATATATAAATGCAGTCCAAAAAATAAAATAATTGTTTTTATTTCACAATGGTGTTTTTTAAAGGAAAACTTTTATTTATTTTAGGGGACTTATAATTAATACTTCCACATTTATTTATTTCAAGGCACTCTTATTTCATAATGGGACATTTTATAATATCCATTTGTTATGTTCAAATGAATGGGGCGTGGCTATCTCACAGACTCAAACCAAATGAACAGCACCCCCGTGTTGAAGACTTTATTGAATTACTCTGGCGGATAAGTGAGCTTCAAAATATAGACATATATATTAAAGTTTTAATTACTTTGAGACCGGTTGAGCACTGTTTTTGTGTGGAAAATGTCATAGAACCTTCAAGCACAGGTGCGGGACATCTGCCTATGGAAGTTGCAAGTGATATGCTTGCTACCTTTGTTTTGTCTGGTCTCGCAACCTGAGAAATCGCAGATCTGTTTGGTGTGTCACAAAGCACAATTTAGAAATCTCCTCTGAATCATGCTTTGTGACACACCAAACAGATCCGTGATTTCTCGGGTTGATAGACCAGATAGCACATAGGTAGCGAGCATATCTTCATAAGCTTATATGACATCTTACACACGAACACGGAGCTCAATCGTTCTCAACTATTTAAAACTTTGATATCTATGTCTATATTTTGAAGATCACTAATCCGCCCGAGTATTTCAATTGTCTTCAATACGGGTGCAGTATGTTTGAATCTGTGAGATAACAACGCCCCATTCATTTGAATATAACAAATGGATATTATGAAATGTGTCATTATGAAATAAGAGTGCCTTGAAATAAATAAATGTGGAATTATGAAATAGAAGTCCCTTGAAATGAATAAAAGGTTTCCTTTGAAAAACACCATCGTAAAATAAAAAACAATTTATTTATTTTATTGGACTGCATTTATATATTTTAATATTTATATATTTATTGTGTCATTTATTTATTTCAGGACTTATTTCATAGCCATATTTATTTATTTCATATTGACTGAAATGGCTTTCCATAGTGAACAGTGATCGTATAGTACACATTGTATAGACAAGTATTTTCTATACATCAGTGGAGGCTGGTGAACCTTAATTGAGAAGGAAGGGTTCATATTAATGTCGAGACTGGAGTAAATTGAATGGTATTTCAAACTGGGTTGAACGTGTTTTACTCTATTTCAACACCTCCAGTCCAGACGTTAATATGAGCATATCCTATGGCCTCCACTCTACACATGCTCCAGGATGAAGTGACTGAGGGGCCAGTTACAAATGGTAAGTGGGCTAAATGTTTTCTATTATATATATATATATATAAAGGCTACTGTTTCAAAATCTAATAATTCTGTAGCGTCTGCCTACCTATAGATAACACAGGGTTGTCACAATACATTTTGTAGCTCCATATAAAACCACAAATACCAGGCGTTCTTTGATTACAAGTAGAGATGCACCGATACCATTTTTTAAGGACCAAGTACGAGTACCCATATTTTTTTTCTGGTACTCACCGATACCGATACCTATACAAATTCTCTGTGTTTTTACCCCCCCCCTCCCCGCAATACAGCATGTGGTGAATTTCAAATTCAATAAGCACAAACAGCGCTGTCCATGATTGTGAATGTGAAATAACAGTGCTGCGTTTATGAATCATGTTTGAATGCTGTATGTGCAGTGGGAAATGAGACACTAGATCAGATAACAATCTTCAAATCATTTAGGGGGAAAACTTCAAAGAAAGTGTTTCATTACTGTCCTCTACTTGTATGGCCAATATTTTGGGAGGTTTTGCAATTCTTCTATGGGGTATTTAAAACTTTAACTGGGGGGCAGAAAATAGAACCGAGGGGTTATGCCCCCTCGTGGTACCAGGCCTGACATGCTCAGAAGCAAATCCAGGATTTTGGACACATTAAAGAAAACATATGCCTGACCTCCACCGATATGATATATAATACATTATTTAAGTTCCAGGGCCTCTCTAGGGCCCTCTCCCTCTCAGGTCCCCTGAATCATCATCACCTTTCACCTGTTTACCACACTGCTCTATACTGTATAAACACATAAAAAATATTTGTATTCATAAACAGTTCCATGGCTTGGATGTGTAGATATAAAAAGAAAATGATACACCACCCTCACAATTTTAGGCAACCAAAACTAATTGAACACAACATAACCTGAAATTAATTCATATTTAAAAGTCTACTTGCATTCGATACCTACCTTAAGTCTGCAAGCAATAGATATAACCAGACACTAGGTATCTTCCCTGGTGGTGCTCTGACAAACCTTGAAATTGTTCTGATTTTAGGGTGCCCACGTGGTGATGTAAATCATTTACTAACAGAACTGTGTCACGGTTGCCATTGTTTGTACCCTTTTTGAATTGGTGCTCTATTGGAATTGACATGGGGTAGATGGCTATCTTGTTAACTGCAGGAACCTTGGAGGGTCCCAGTGGTGTAGTGGGCTAAGTCATTGCCTTACAGGACAACCTGTGTCATGATAGTCAGTGGTTCGAGCCTGACTATGGCTTTTTCGACCCCCCAGCACAAGGCAGCACAAATTGGCACAGCGCTGCCCGGGATTTGGGATAGGTAAGTCTGATTATTTACCTTGTAATGTCACTCTTGTCAATCTTGTGTGCAGATTGGGCTTCTGTGAGTTCAGTCACAGAAGTATAGATGGGGAGCATAATCATCCTGTACATGAGCTGACTAAAAGCTTCCGTATTGTATGAGCAGTGAGAAAAGAATCGGCTGGCTCAGCAACATGTGGTTAGATGAACCATGTGAGCACCCTTCACCATCCTGCATCTGTCCAAGCAGCTGTGGAGCTGCCGACAAGGCAGAGATAGAGGGAAATTTGACAAGACTAATTGGGAGAGGGGAGAGAAATGGGGAAAAATGACTGAACAAATTAAATTAAAATGTGAAAAAAGAAATGTGGGTAACTTGTCATGTTGCTCTTGAGCGACTTTTTGTGTGCAGGGCGGTACAAGTATCTATATACTTGGCCCATCCAGCCATAGGGTTACTGGTAAAATGCAAATGAATAGGTACATCAGGTGTAGACATTGCAGGTCAATGGTGGCACGGTTGCTAAAAAATGTTGGGGACCACTAGTACAGTTGAAGAATATCTAATTTGTACTGGAGTGTGGTGGAACCGTCTAGGCTCCCTCCTCCCAACCACACATGCCCCCTTGTTATGGGTTTGAGAATGTGTAACTTGCATGCATGTATCAACTTAAACATGCAGTCTATGACTTTGCAATTAACAAAATAATGTTCTAAATCTCCCATTTTGGCTTGGATGTGTAATATGCTATTTAGTATATGTACAAACTGCACTGTAAGTAGAATTCCTGACATGCCTCAGTTAGGCATTCAATTCCAAGTTTAAGTCATGTGGTTTTAATGACATGTGGCTCAAATCATGACATTGTGCATTATTTACGTGAACAGTTTTTGGCTGAGGGTCACATTTACAACCAGTGGCCACTATTGCACACTGCATTTCGAGTTTTCCATCCCATGTCTGTCCAAGGCATTGCAGATCTGGCAGGGTCAGTGGGAATTAGACACAACCAATTGGGAGGGGAACACTCAAACACAAAAGATCAAAAAGTAAAAATCTTTTATTTAATCAGTTTTAGAGCACGGGTTTTAATTGATTTGGTAGCGTAGGCAGACAGACACATGTCAACAGACACATGATTTGTCTTGCCAGTACTTAATCAGAGCTGCCTGGCTGGCTGGTACATTATGGCCAAAAGTTTTAATTCCAATAGAGCACCATTTCAACATTACCTACGTGGGTATTACCCGATAGTGTTAGGAGTTAACTAAATGTGAAAAATTGCAGTATGCTAGCTACTGTATGTATTGACAGTTTTGTTATTACAAATTTCACACAACAAAGTAGATATTTTGGAAAATGTGTATTATCAATACAGTAAGCTTTAAACATAACAAAAACAAGTCATGTTTCAAACTTGTAATGCAATTTCAGTGCAATTTCAAAATATATAATTTTTCCAGCAGGGCAATTAACATCAGTATAAATACAGCAATGTGTTCTTTAATAAATACATACATTCAAATTGATAAATAAAAATATGATCCTTAAGTTAATTATATTCAGGTTAGGTTAAAAAAATGGTCACTGTATTTATGCAGTCTGATTATCTCCCAAACATTGTAATATGTCATATGAAGATTTCGCAAAAAAACCCGATTTTAGACAAAAACTTAAACATAAAAGAAAGCATAGCTTTTGTAAATTAAAATGTAAACAGAGAAGTTTAAACTGAATAAATGTGGCTCTATGGGATTTAGGCATTGTTTGAAATTGTTTTCAATCACTTCACAAGATGTGATAGCCAGTTCTATGATGATCATTTCAAATAAATATATATATATATAATTGTTTCAATTAAATTTGGTATCTATGCCGCTAATTTTTTTGTCAATATGAACCCAAAACAATTATTTGCCCAAGAAAGCTTTAACATTTACTCATTAATACAGGCATTGTTTGTCTGTTTAAACTAAGAGGTATGTCAATGCTTCTTTGCAATTTTCACTCATTCTGACAATAGTTGCTAGGCACCAGAGCATCAACACATTGTGAGCTGAAACTATAGTTCAATAAATGTCTGAGTGTGACCTGTCAGTCGGCCCACAGCTATCCACAGAAAGTAAATCAGATCAAAGGCCATTGGAATACAAGTCTAGCTAGTTTGCTAAAGTGAAAACTTTGGCAGCAGTAAAAAATGTTGCTTTATTCTCATATACTACAGTATATGTAGTTTATTCTCATATACTATATGTAGGTTATTCTCATACACTGTGTATATATGTGTGTGTGTGTGTGTGTGTGTGTGTGTGTGTGTGTGTGTGTTGCCCTGACAAGCACGTAACCGTTCAGCATTACGGTAAATCAAAAAGGATATCATCCTATGGAAAAAAGTGACATTTCTTTCACTTTTTTTGCTGCAACATTGTCACTGTCAGAAATGTAGAGCCCAAGAAACAAACTACCGCCTACTCTGTTGATCACACTGGCACTT
>JACXGM010024530.1:0-15693 GCA_016801145.1 Umbra pygmaea
GAATATCCTTTCATTTTAACAATATCTGGATATGTGTTCATAGTACCCATCATGTTTAGTCTTTTTGAAAATGGCTAAATGAGCAGAAGAAGATTGAATCATTTATTTGTATTTTGAAGTCATGACTGTACCTTGTATTACAGACTGAATGTATAGTATTGGAAGCCTGTTTTATCACCAAAATTGTGAGATCAGAAACATTTGCTTTACAATCGAGGGGGTGATAAATCCTCAGGACAGGAAGAAAGTATAGGGTCAACCTTTTGTTTAGACAGATGGGGTGTTGGTCAAGGGGAGATAATTAGCTTTAGGGTTTGCGACATCTGCCTTTCAAGTTAAGATAGGAAAAAGCTAGGAATGTGCTTTGAGTCAGGTGTAATTTAATCCTGACCAGTCATAGGATAAGCAGGAAATAACAATGGGGGTTGCTAGGACTGGCAAATAAGTAATTTGAACCTAAGAGTTTGGTTTTAGGATTAAGAGAAGATGCCAGGGGAGTCAGCCAATCAGGAGAGAGAAGCGTTTTCAGGTTTGAAATATAATGCTTGTAAAAGATGTGTTAGTCGTCTTTGTCCTATTTGAGAATGGAATAAACACCGGCACTGTTTTTGTGAGAAATAGTGTCTATTTGCTCTTTTTACAAATTCTCATGTCTTTCTTTGATTAATAATTAGATACATCAGGTACTGCAAGCCGCTGGTTAATGCATTGCATAAGGCATAAAGGACCGTTTTGGCCACGTCACAAGACCCAGAGTTGGTTGCTGCAGCAATTCTCCTCCCAAAATTCAAATGTACATGGACAACCGATGATGCCACAATCCGAATGGGTAAGAGATTATAAAAATAATGTCTGTGTACGTTTTAAATATTTAAACTAATGTTATTAAACTCAAAAAGGATGGTAGTACTACAATACTACTTTCAGTCCTGTATTTCAGAGATGGATTATATCAAGGAGCACTTGAAGGACATTTCCCTGGAGTCAGGAGATGCAACCAGATCCAGTTCATCTGACGAGGAACACTGCAGGTTTTTTAATTTTAATTAAAGGAAGGAAGAGAAGAAAGCAGAGGAAAAGATGAAGGAAGCAAGGGTGGGGTGAGCAAAAAGAGGAAGAGAGACAAAAGGAGACAATGAGAAAGTAAGTAAGAGGACAGTGTGAAGGAGAAAGAGGACTCGGAGAGGAAAAGAGACAAGAGGAGACAATGAGAAAGGAAGCAAGAGTAGAGTGTGAAAGAGCAAGAGGACATGGAGAGGAAGAGATACAAGAGGAGACAATGAGGAAGAAAGCAAGAGGAAAGTATTAAGGAGTAAAAGGACATGGAAAGGAAGAGAGACAAGAGGAGACAATGAGGAAGGAAGCAAGAGGAGAGTATTAAAGAGCAAGAGGACATGGAGAAGAAGAGAGACAAGAGGAGACAATGAGGAAGGAAGCAAGAGGAGAGTATTAAAGAGCAAGAGGACACGGGGAGGAAGAGATACAAGAGGAGACAACGAGGAAGTAAGCAAGAGGAGAGTATTAAAGAGCAAGAGGAAATGGAAAGGAAGAGAGACAAGATGAGACAATGAGGAAGGAAGCAAGAGGAGAATATTAAAGAGCAAGAGGACATGGAGAGGAAGAGAGACAAGAGGAGAGTGAGGGTTCATGTTCAATGTGATGTACAGTATATACATTTCCTACCATATATTCTGAATAACCTACATTGTTTTTGTACTTGTGTATTTCATGTGTAACTATGAGGTCTTAATAATAATAATAATGCATTCAACTTATAAAGCGCTTTTCTTCCAAGGAACCCAAAGCACTTTACACAGTGAGGGGGAACGCCCACCTCATCCACCACCAATGTGTAGCACCCACTTGGGTGATGCACGGCAGCCATTTTGCGCCAGATTGCTCACCACACATCAGCTATCAGGTGGAGAGGTGAGTAGTTATATATGCCAATTAGGAAGGAGGGGGATTATTAGGTGGCCATAATTGAAGTGAGGCTTGGTTTGGAATTTGGCCATGACACCGGGGTTAAAACCCCTACTGTTACGATAATTGCCATGGGATTTTTAATGACCACAGAGAGTCAGAAACACCCATTTAACGTCCCATCCGAAAGACAGCACCCTATGTAGGGCAGAAGTCCCCATCGCTGTCCTGGGGCATTGGGAAAGATCTTTAGACCAGAGGGAAGAGTGCCCCCTACTGGCCCTCCAACACCACTTCCAGCAGCACTGGTCTCCCATCCAGGGACTAACCAGGCCCAACCCTACTTAGCTTTAGAAGCAAACCAGCAGGGCAATACAGGGCTCAATGCTGCTGGCAAGCACCATTACACTTCCTCTTGGCCAGGTCACCATTGTAAATTAGAAACTCTTCTCAATCAGCTAACCTGGTTAAATGAAGGTGAAATAAAAAATAAGTGCAGCAAGGTTCGCTTTATTTCCATCTCTTTAATTATTACTTAGTCAGTGACAAAATCTTCACGTAAATGTTCATAATTTCATTACCTGATGTATTAGCTCATTACCATATTGACTCTCACCCCTAATAAATAGCTCATAGGTTTGTGGTCTCATATTCCAATCAATTGATCAGATTAACTATAAAGTCTACTGTACAATAACAGTTTTCACAAAGTGCTTATACAGCTATGTGACCCAAAGTGTAATGAGAAACTCCCTATTAGTGCTAAAGCCTAAGAAGAATCCAAGAGGGTTTCCACACTCAATGGGGTCCAGATGGGCAAAGCTGCGCTGTGCCCTGAGTTTTTGCAGAATCTAGATCAACACAAACAAATTACAAAAGTTTATGGAGACCACAAACATAACTAGGTGGGCTGTGGGCAGTCCAATAGTCCTTGTTTCTTATTCCAAGGGTTCTGGTCCTCCTAGGATCAACAGGAGAATAGAAACAGTAGAATGGGCATGACTTAAATTCAATACCTCTATATGTTATGAGCATATGAGACCTGAGTATTTTGTTTTGTATGTAATACATTGAGTCACTGAACCCAAAGTGGGGTTGACATTTGGTATTATACCTTTATGTTCTAGACAAAATGAAACTATGGTTCCATATTCCATCCACATGTTATTAAATTTAATTCAAATCAAATCAATAAAACAAATGAGTAGGATGCATGTTAAAAGTATTGTGATGGACCCTGTATTTTGACCACTGACCTGCTTCTGTACATTCATTTTATGTTCCGATACCAGGGATGTGTTCACTGTGGGCAGATAAGCATTCACAGTTGGTTCTGATGACAAGGATCCATTCAGGTTATGTCCTGGCTATGCAGAATGGAGGGGCATGAATAATCAATCTGTGTAACACCACTACATAGCAGGGGCCATCTGGACCTAGGAAGGACAGGTAGAGCAACATTTATTAGTTTTTAAAGGTGTTGCATAGCTGTCTAAGTGCCAGGGTTTTAACAAACATCCTAGTGCCCTCATCACCAAATCTGAACCTCGAAGCCATTTCCACTACTTTTTTTCATTGCAACAATTTAAACTGTGATTTATTTAGACCTGGAAGACTAGATGAAAGCAATTAATTAACAGAAAATCAGCAGGCTCCAGACCTTCTAGGGTATGATTTCAATACCCCTGTCCTAGTGTTTACAGTGCTAGGAGAGTAACCAAAATATAGCTGAAAATATGCTCCATCTCAATCAAATGGTGTTTGTGCCCTTGTGCAAGGCACTTAACACTAATTGCTCCTATAGGTTGCTCAGGATCTAGTAAATGTCTCAAATTTTAGGGCAAATTCATAATTGGCTACAGTGTAGTAGAGTACTAGATTAGCATGTACTGTATATCTACAACATTTTGGCTTAACACATCTCTCACAGTACCCGTAGCATGGCAGATGAGGTAATCTCCAGCGCTGAATATGTTTGAGACCCACTCCTGTATTCAGGGTCCTGCTCTGCTGGATTTTCTAAGAGTTCCAGCTGTCATCTCCTGCCATGAAGAAACACAAAGGCACACAAATGTTAAAGCCTCCAGGTTAGGCACAGTGGCAACACACACTTTGCTCCTGACCTCCAACACACCTTTCCCTCTCCCCTGTCTCAGAGGCCAGTGGATTGTTTCTCCAGCATAAGCCAAAGTTTGATACAGGAAGAGACGCAGGCCTGGGGCTGAGCAACACTCAGCCTGGGTACCACTGTATTGTACAGGCCTGGGGCTGAGCAACACTCAGCCTGTTTACCACTGTATTGTACAGGCCTGAGGCAGAGCTACACTCAGTCTGGTTAACACTACTGCTTTGCACAGGTCACCTGGAACTGGGAGGTAGGGCATCAGTGTTGGGTAGTAGTAGGAATGCCAGACATAGCTGAGTGTATTGGTGACACCTGTCATTTAGAATGCTGATGCTCTGCAATGAGCTCAGCAATATTTATGTTTCCTTGTTAGCCCTGTCCTCTTAGCCAGCCTATATGGAGAAGACACCATAACCCATATCACTTTATTTTGCAAATAATACATTCCACTTGAAAACTTTGGGACTAGTAATTTTTTTGCTTTTCTTCAATATGGCAAATTAATATCAAACACACAAAAGTGCACCACTGCATCCCCAACAACAAAATGCAAACACCCATATTCAATTAAACTATTAGAAATGATAATTAATTAATAAACATATAAACTTGTATATACATTTAGCTGTCTTTATTACCATTACACAAATATGTGTTGACTAGATGACAAGCAAGCCTAGTACTAGTAGAGCTAGTTAACATTGTAGGTTGATTATTCACACTGCTAGTTATACAGTAGTTAATTAGCTAGACGTAGCTAGCTAGTTAACCACACAGAGCATTTCATCAACGCTAACGTCGTCTAGCACTAGAATTAACAGCAAGAAAAATATTGTTAGGTTGCAAGCTAAAGCAATAACGTCTATGAGTTGCAGAAATGTACAGTACATCATTATAAAGTGCTATCAAAATAGTAAAATCGAATAAAAATGTTGAATAAAAGCTATATTTACTTTACCTATCTTATATTAACTGATCTTACACCATACACCCCTGCTCTCTCCAGGCTGCTGATGTGTAGCCAAAGCCTGACACCTCGCACTTCATTCAACCAAATTGTAGTAACGTGCCACTTTACATTTTCAGTAACAATGACGGCGTTGCAACAATGGAAAAAGTAATTAATTAGATTACTCCGTTACTGAAAAAGTAACGCTGTTACTAACGCCATTATACTTAAACGCCATTACTCGCAACACTAATAATAACAAAAGTATCTTTGGGAGTACTCATGTTTTCAAAATAGGCGCTTATCCGTGTTTCTCACCTCTCCTTCCTGTTAAAAGACAGGGAGTCCGTCTATCGAATCAGGAGGGTCTGTACTCTGCTAGATAGGCCCTAACTTTTCCGGTGGAAGTTAATGTTGTTGTGTTTTATGACTTGTTGTCATGTTTTCCTATTTGCTGTTGTGTTTTCCTATATGCTGTTGTGTTTTATGATTTGTTGAAGTGTTTTCATATTTGCTGTCGTGTTTTCCTATTTGCCGTTGTGCTTTATGATTTGTTTAAGTGTTTTATATTTGGTGTCGTGTTATCCTATTTGCCATTGTGTTTTAGGATTTTTTGAAGTGTTTTCATATTTGCTGTTGTATTTTCATATATGCCGTTGTGTTTTATAATTTGTTGAAGTGTTTTTATATTTGTTGTTGTGTTTTTTCTATTTGCTGTTGTGATTTGCACTTCAGGGCCACCGTTGTGTGTTAGATGGTGAGGATATGCGCAAAGTAAACATGAACCTTCAAACGCGAAATGTTTTTAAAAGAATAAACTGTTAAAAAGAATGAACCGGCCAACCCGCAGCTGAGAGAGAGAGGATTGAGCAAAGTGTCTGGGAACGAGATTAATGCTTTTACCCAGGTTCTGTCAACTCCATCCCATGAATCAACCACACGCAGGTAGTGTCTCCTCGCTAACTAGACCATACACAATCAGTTAACTTTCCTTTAGCTAAAGCCAAATTAACCACTTTTAATGGTACAGGATTTCAGCTAATTATTATGAATAGAACTATTATGAATACTAATGTTAGTGACCATGAATGTATTAGATTAATGTTTTCTGATATATTAGATTAATGTTAGATTATTGCGATTGTGTCAAGTGCTAGCCACACATTTTGCAGCATGTTGCATTAAACAAAGGGAAATTGTAAATGATTGGACATCAGGCTATAAACTGTACAGTAATTGAATTTATGAACATTGTATTAATTTGCTCATTGCAAATAGCATTGCTGATTGCAAATGTTCTACACTACTATAGGATAGTGTAGAGCATTGAGTGTGATACCAACAATTGACCATCAGAACCCTTGGTACTCTACTGAATCAAACATCAACCTGGCAGGAGACATGCTATTGAGTGAAATGTTCATTGTTAATACTGCTACTTATTAATAGTTGCGACATGCACTCTTAAATGTGCATTGAAAATTGCAATCTGATGAAACCTGTGCTCCAGGGACCATATAACATCTAAGGCTAAATGTAGCTTTAAATGGCTGAGTTAGTGTCCCCAGAAAATCAGTCCCCAGCTGTAAATGTCATTGGCTGTTTAAGTGTTGTGTTGCTTATAATAAATTGACAAGCAGTCCTTCAGAATGCTCTCAATTACATGTAGATGCATACTGTATGCATTAGTATGTGGTGTCGCTATGGGATGGGTGGGGATGAGTCTGGGAGGGAAAAATAACAGTATACTCACTACAAAAAACTAGACTACACCACTGGCCAAGACAGCATCCTCGCTTTCCAGCACCTCTGCAAATCTTATTTTGATTGCCTGAAATAATACATAAGGATGCAAGTCCATATTATATTATCTGTATATATCCCTATCCAGAGAGAGAGAGAGAGAGAGCATTATAGACTAATATGGCCATATCTATATATATATATATATATATTTAATTTTACATTATCCTATATTTATTTCCCTATATGCGTATAGATTATATTTCTTTACAACAAGGCTGTGAATGTCCATCATCTGTAGTCATAATGTATCATACCTGTAAAGGCTAGAATAAAATTATTTTTTTCCATTCATGTAATAAAATGAATTTATTGCGTAATTTGTTAAAGATCTAAAATAAATTAAAGTTCTTACTGTGACAATTGCCTTTTTGAAGGTCAATTAGGATGTGCAGGTCATTCTTCAGTTGCAGGGTCTTGAATATCAATGTCTTCAGCATAGGTACCAATGTGCCATGGAAACAATGATCTTCTCCCTGAAGAATGTCTAAGGCAACTGTAAGTGGCTTCATAACTCTACAGTACTCCCTAATGAACTGGTGTTCTCGTTCTGTTATGGCTGTCAATCCAAACTTGGATGAGATGGTGTTCGGCTCAACTATAGGAATCCCAGATATACGAGCCAGGGCATCATAAAATGAGTTCCATCTTGTGGTGAATGGGACTAACAGCTTCTTAGAAGTTACATAATGCACAGTCTCTGTTGACCGACTAGCCTTATTCCACAACCCTGTGCTGGTGGTCGCACTTCTGTAAACAGGTTTTGTTCCTGGTGTTGACAGTAACCAGTTGTCAATATCAGTGCATAACACCAGGTTCAGGGTGTGAGACATACATCTCTGATGTGGCGGCAACGTGATCACAGTATCATCTTCATCACCACCATAATCATCATCAAAAACAACACAGGACTGCAAGGCCTCACTGATGTCAGTAAACAACACCTCATCCTCGTCATCATCAGAGTATGCAATGTTGAAAGATGTTTGAGTAAGTTTGAATTACTTGACACTGACATGGATAGGCACTTTTGCCCAGGTCATAATGTGCATTTCATGATTACATTTGTTCCCTTAATTTCTTGGAGGGAACTGTAATGGATATACTTCCATTTAGAGAAGGCTACTTTTGGAATATTTGGGTTTGCCATACTTGTCTCTTGTTGACTGACTCGCTTGTGTTGTTCGATGTGTGTCCGACTATGCATGCTTTCGAACACCCGCCCGACTCTACCTCTGATTGGCTTACCCCTAAATTTTCCTCAACCTTAGCCAATTGTCAGCATTTATGCGCTTGTCTCGTGCACTGCCCACTAACCAAGGAATAAAATTAAAAAAGGTTTTGCCTCGGCTCAGAGATCTAGTTGGTCTGATGAAAAAAACAGCTTCAATTATAGTAATGCGCCATATTTTTTGGCAGTAATGGTAATGGCAATATTAAGATGGGAAGAGTAATCAATTAGATTACTTGTTACTGAAAAAAGGAATGCCGTTAGTAACGCCATTATTCCCATCACTGCACATGAGTTACACATATAAGTGATTTACACAAAACAATGGGATTTTTACATTTTAGCATAACTCTGCAAATGACAATAAATAAGATACTGTACAGCACCATGGGGCAATACTAAGGCATTAGCTTGTGTAGGGGATGTCAGCATGTGTAGTAATTAGATAGAAGCTCTGACAATCATGATTTAAAAGGGAATATGAGAGTTGTGAGGAATATGGAGTTATTTGTAGTTTGTTCCAGTCGTTAGCTGCTGCGAAATGTACAGGTTTTGACCAAAGAATGTCTGGGGTTTTGTGGTAAGTAGGGTGATGTACTTGCTTGAGCAAAGGTTATGGGTGGATAAGGCGATGAGAAGAGAGTTTAGGTACAGAGGGGTTTTGCATAAAAGTGATTTGTAGATGTGATGATACCAGTGGGTCAAGCGTTGAGTATGTAGTGAGTGCCAGCCCAGTGGTGGGTGTTAAATGAGGCTTTGGTGACAAACCTGAAGGCATTGTGATAGACTAATTCTAAAATTCTCAGGAGGGAGATAGAGGCAGTTATAAATGACATAACAGAAGTCTAGGATAGTCATTTTTACCAGGGCATGTTTGACAGCGTGGGTGAATAAGACTTTGAGGCAGAATAGGAAGCCAATCCTAGATTAATTTTTTTATTGAATATGGTTAATGTGGGACTGGAATGAAAAGGAACAACCTAAGCAGAAACCTAGTTATTTCTAGGTGTCTAGTATAGAACCATCCAGAGTGGAGATACTAGTCAGGCTAGTGAGTATGTGTAGTGTCTGATTGAAAAGCATGCATTTGATATTGCTGGAGTTTAGGAGCAGTTGAAATCCACAGAAGGCATGTTGAATGGTATCAAAGTTCTTTTTCCAATGTTGAGCCAGATGTGTACTGAAAAGTGTAATAGTGTAATCTGCGTAGAGGTGGAGCAGAGAATCAACAGCGGCAAGAGTGACATCATAGAATACACAAAGAATTGGCCCAAGAATCAAACCCTGTGGCACCCCCATATATACATCCAAGGGTCCAGACAACAGAACTTCAGATTTAACACGTTAAAAAGTATCAGAGAATAATTACTGAACAAATCGAGGCAAGTATTTGTGAAAACGAGGCTATTAAGTCTGGAAAGTGATGGCGAATTAAACACTTAATTGCATTTCACATTTGGGGTTTGGCATTTTGATGTGAATCATCCATTTTTTGTTGGCGGAGGTATAATCAGTTAGAATTTGCCACGTTGCAAAGCCAGACAAGACTTTGCGGACGGCCCGCACATGCCCACGTCTGCTCAAAAGTTTCTGTGACAGCCCGCACATTCTCACGTCAAGTAACGTTTTTATACATTACGCAACGTTTATACATGAGGCCCCTGGATAGGATAACAGAGCTTTGTAGGCTGTCCTCACAGACGACTGCAACTCCACTTACTTTAGTAGTTCCGTATTGACGGGAGATATTATAGTGGGGAATGGATATATCAGAATATTTGTGGATTTTCTAAGACCGGTTTCACAGCTAGTATGTCAGATTTGGTGTGCTAAAGCAGTGAATAAATTGATTTTAGGAAGAAGGCTTCTGATGTTTATATGCATGAAGCCTAGGCGTTTATGGTTACAGAAGTCACTGAATGAGAACACCTGAGGAATTGGGATATCAGGAGGGGCTACAGGGCAGAGGAGGAGTGGTATGAGTGATCGGCTAATAGTTTTAAGAACTGGTCGTATAGTGTGTTTGAGAAAGAGAAAAAAAGGAGAGGATTTTGGAGCATTGTAAAATAGATTTAGAGCATTAAAATCAGACAAGGATATTGCAGGCTGAATGTGCTCTGGGGGTGATCCTAGGCATTGAGTAATGGAGAAAAATACTACATTTCTGGAGAGACTGGCTGAATCAGATAAGGTCACTGAGAAAAATGGGGAAGGAACCATGACACTATCTGCAACATGGTGAATAAGAGATCTAAACTGAGAAAAAGCAAAAACTATCAGAAACATCAGAAAGTGAGTCATAATTACATAAATTAGATGTAGTAAACAGTCATGGGTCATCAGAGTAACAGGTCATAGAAAGTTAGATAGTGAGTGTACTGCACATGCGCGCAGGACGTGAGTTTAATTCATCGGCCTAGCAGATAGATAGCAAGCATTGGTAATGTTATGGACGTCAACCTCCTGGCAATGGTCAGTCCAACAGGTATCAGGTGGCCTGTATATTGTAGAGGGGCCAGTAAATTCCAGAGAGTTGTTTGAATTGTTGCAGGAGCTATAGACAATGGGCAGAGATGATCTGCTTAGAGATTAGTATTGCTTATACTAGAAGTCCAGGACAAGCAGTCGAGAGCTAGTGGATGGGAAGCCTACAACTCTGTAGTTGGATCGCATTGGGGGGGCACATCGGCAGGCTAGTCAAAATGGAACACTAAAGCTATGGGTCGTTGGCAAAGGATCACTTGGAGTTGCACGTGTCATCGGCCGACCAAGCAGGAGGTCAGCTAGTTAACAAGTTATTAGCTAAAAATATTATTAACTCAGCTAACAATTGAGTTATCCAATGTTGGCTAGTTGGTAGCAGTTAGTTATCCGTAATGTTCCGAAGGGTGAGATGAAAAGTGTAATCCATTAGGTATCAATTAATCAATCCATTCTCCATGCCCAAAACCACCAACCAGTGTTGATGCTCCACAAAGACTATGGTCACAACCCACACATTCCTATCTTCGATTTTGGGCAATAATTGAACACTGATAAACAATTTGATCTTAATACAATAGGCTGTGTACATTCATATCCCCCAACCAGTACAGCCAGGAGAGGACTGGCCACCCCCTTGAGTGTGGCCTCTCTTTAGGTTTCTTCCTAGGTCCCACCTACTAGGGAGATTTTCCTAGCCACAGTGCATCACTTGTGTTGCTAGCTCTTGGGGGTTTTAGGCCGGGTGTCTGTCAAGGCACCTTGTAAAAACTGCTGTTGTAAAAAGGGCTTCATAAAATAAATTAGATTTATTGAGGTAGTCCAATAGCACTGAATTGATGGTACACTGCGCAGGCTGGCTAGCCAGAGTTTTGGTGGATTATATGCCAGCTAGTGCAGTCTAAGGACGAATGTAGGTAGCAGGTACAGGAGTAAGTAGCTAATAGCTATTATTAACTTCTAGCAATAGCTGTTCAGCTAGTTAGATATCTACCAGAGGATCCAGGTGTAGCAAAATATGGCAGATCCTATTCCCAATGGGTAATGTGAGTTACCAGACAGTATGCATAGATCTTAGGAACAAAATAAATTTATGGGGTATAATGTGAACAAATAAAGACAAAGACAACAAAACAGGGACTATATACACTGGCGGGATGTAATGAACACTCCCACGGATAGAAAAAAGAAACACTGTTTAATCTAAACAGGACACATGGATATATGGCAACGGTACAGAGGACAATCCCAGGCAGAATAAATACCAAAAACTGAGCAGGGTTTAGGCCAGAATAGCAAGCTAATAGTAATGGCAAAGGTACAAGGGTCAATCTAAGTCAGAATTATCGATAATACAAAGCAAGGGAATGCTCAGAATGGAGAAATGATACTCACAATACCTCGCAAAGAGGCAATAATAGGTAAGTGGCTTAAATACAGACTGGAGTGAGCAAGTGTACTGAATTGGGATAATTGAGTCCGGGTATAGGGAATGTAGTTCTGAGGAGGCATGACTAGGGAAGCTGTAGTCCACAGGAAGAAGAACTGGGGAATGGGAATTGTAGTTCTGAGCAATATAGACAAAGGAAGTGGCAGTTTCCAGGGAAGGGGAACTGGGAAACGTTACACGGGACAAAAACATGTCTTACACCATATGCCATCTTGGAATAATACATGCTATGTTTATAACTTGTTTTTAAGTTCCCAAATGTATCTGAAACACCATTTTAAAACAATCTATGTTGGTTAATTTGCATTAGCTCATCATTGGATTTAAATTACACATTCATGTTGCAATATACTCCTAATCAACCTGTCGAGTTACGACTAAAACAACCTTAAAAGAAGAAATCACCTTATATAACTTTCCAACAGTAGCAATCCATCTACTGAAAAGTACCACAATTCAGCCTTGCATCTACCTCAATTAATAATATAAACTTATTTTCAATTTCACATTACTCAGCTACTTCATACAGCTGTCTCTCATCTAATTTTGAGGCAATCCGATGGTGTCAAAACAGAATACATTAAGTGAACATGTAATGGACTATTACAGACAGATAATGACGCTAGACCGCTAAACTCTGTAAACGCAGCCAGTTACGTGGTCTGGTCAAAACGTTTAGATAGTACATTACTGTATTCAAACAGACAACACATTTTTTTGACATTATTGTATTGAAAGAGACATCACGTTTTGAAGAGAAGCTCACCAAAAATCAGTTTTGAAGATATTACCTATGTTCTAAGTAAATAAATGAACGTGGGTGTACTGCGTGGTACACAAACTAATTCTGATATTCTCTGCAGATCTCTCTAGAGGCTGCAAAGCCTAATGAAAAACTCACTGGTCTTAGAAATAAGAGGTTCCCGGTTGGAATAACGCCAAAGCCTATACCTTGTTGATATTAACAAATAACTAATGTTGACCTATATAATGTGTCAGTGTTAAAAAAATGTATGTTAAGTTAACAATTAATGCCCAGTAGAGTACACTTTGCATCAAAAAATAGTTTAGTCCATTACAGTATGTTTTTGTAAAGCACAGAGTTTACTCCATGTCAATGGGCTTAGACACAAGAGGTTCCGGGATCGGAATTATGGCAAAATATGTTTTGTTGATATAAACAAAATTCACCTATTTAATTAACCTATTTAAAATTCACCTATATAACTTTTTTATATTTATGTTAGGTTAATGATTAATGTCCAGTACAGTACATTTTGCATTCCTCCTTTTTTAGGCATTTATATAAAAAAAATTGTCATTACAGGAAAATATAGATTTGGGTTGATACTATACTTGTTGAACCATTATATAGATAGAATTGAATAATATACTTGGTGAACCATTATATAGATTAACTTAGTTTATTTGTTAATATCAACAAATTCTAGAATTTGTGGTTATTCGAACTGGAAACCTCTTGTTCTAAGCCCAGTGACTTCTCTATTAGACTATGTGGCCTCTAGAGAGATCTGCAGAAAATATCAGAATTAGTTTGTTGACCACGGAGTACACCCTCATTAATGTATTTACTTATAACGCATGTAATATCTTTGGTGAGATTTTCTTTAAAACATGATGTCTCTTTGAAAACAAAATCTAAAACTCTTTAAAAATACAGATATACGCTATGTTAAGGAAGTCAAATTATAAACAGTTGTGAGCCAAACACAACTTTGTGCAGCTGTTGTGCACAACGATGCTACTTGGCGGCCAAAAACTGTAATTAAATTTTGTTTTATATAATTACACCTGTGGTAAACTGCGGTGCATATCACTATTTACTGACAAGAAAGTTGACTTGAAAGTTACATGGTTAAGCTATAGTCTTGAATCAGTATTCCTGGGGGGTATTCCATAAAGGCTGCTTAGAAAAGCAAAGATTAAAATCCTAAATGAGACTTGAATGAACCGAACTAATCAGCTGCGCTTAAATCGGTTCCATAACGTTAAGTTGAAACTCATGTTATCTCACTAATTCAAACCAGGTTCAAATAGTCTAGCTGATAGCGCCTGCACGCCATTGTTAAGAAGCCCTGATGGTGGAGCACAGATTCATCAATTTACCATGGCAAATAAGGGGAAAGAAAGAGCAATATTCACAGCGACTGAGCAGCGTTTGCTTTTCGAAACATATGATTACCAAAAAAGGAATACCGCAGCAATTAATCAAACAAAAGAGAAAGGCTGGCAAGAAGTTGCTGATCGTCTAAATGTGTATGTAGAAAATAATTGGAAATGTACATTACTATAATCAATGAAAGTGAAATAAAATATTTGTCACAATACATTGACGTGTGTGTGTGTGTGAGAGAATAATGACTAACATTGACAGCAGCAATTTAAGTGAAGAAAAAATTACATTTTTGTTTTAAAATAAAAGCGCCCATTCCAATGCATGAAATAATTATTGTAAATTCATTTTAAAGCTAGTGAATTATAATCAAATCAATGTTTTTGGCTATACTGCCTCAAGTACCCCAGGGATTGAGACTATATTTGGATTAAACACATCCTATTGAACATTTATCTGTGTGGTTTTGTGTTAGTCCTATTTCGATGAGGGTTCATTCTAGTATTCACTGTTCTATGTTGATAGAGGGAGCTGTTGTACCTGATTGCTTTCACCTGTGTTGGGTTGGTCTTGTGTATTTAAGCATGTTTGTTTTTGGGATTCTTTGTGAGGAATTCTTGGTATTTACTACGTCCTGAGCGTTTTCGAAAATATCAGATTGTTTATCAGTGTTTAGACCATTGCTATTTCTTCATCGACCTTGAGTATTGCCTAGTCCATGTTTATTCCAGTGTACCGTGAGTTTTTGGACATTGCCTGTTTTGACTACGATTTTGCCTAGCCCCTTTCTGGAGGAAAATAAAGACATCTATTTTTCTACTCTGCATCTGGGTCCCCTTCTCTTCTGGAGAGACCGGAATCATTACATTATCCATAGCACAGGTTTTGGCACAATGCATTGTTTAGTTTATATAAGACAAAATATTCATAAAATTTAGTGTACTGCATATCTTTTATAATTGTTATTAAAGACATTAATCTTTTTTTCAAACTATTTTAATAGTTCCTTAAACACATAACCCAATTGTTTTCGATTATAATTCAATTCACTAGCATTAATATGAATTAATGGGGCCTCGACGGACCAGACCTGGGCAGCAGAGGCTGGCTCTGGGGACGTGGAACGTCACCTCTCTGTGGGGGAAGGAGCCGGAACTGGTGCGTGAGGTGGAGCGCTACCAATTAGATCTGGTGGGGCTTACCTCTACGCACAGTCTCGGTTGTGGAACCATTCTCCTGGATAGGGGTTGGACTCTTTTCTTCTCCGGAGTTGCCCAGGGTGTGAGGCGCCGGGCGGGTGTGGGGATACTCACAAGCCCCCCGCTGAGCGCCGCTACGTTGGAGTTTACCCCGGTGGACGAGAGGGTCGCCTCCCTGCGCCTGCGGGTTGCTGGGGGAAAAACTCTGACTGTTGTTTGTGCATATGCACCAAACAGGAGTTCAGAGTATTCGGCCTTCTTGGAGACCTTGAATGGAGTCCTGTATGGGGCTCCAGTTGGGGATTCCATAGTTCTGCTGGGGGACTTCAACGCGCACGTGGGCAATGATGGAGACACATGGAGAGGCATGATTGGGAAGAACGGCCTCCCTGATCTAA
>JACXGM010024531.1:0-15693 GCA_016801145.1 Umbra pygmaea
GAGAGAGAGAGAGAGAGAGAGAGAGAGAGAGAGAGAGAGAGAGAGAGAGAGAGAGAGAGAGAGAGAGAGAGAGAGAGAGAGAGAGAGAGAGAGAGAGAGAGAGAGAGAGAGAGAGAGAGAGAGAGAGAGAGAGAGAGAAAGAGAGAGAGAGAGACCATCTTCGTCTCAAGATAGGAGGGAGAGTAAGAACTTAGACCCTTTAAAGTCAATCTGTGCTCTAGAGCGTCAAGAGCTCTATATC
Source organism: Umbra pygmaea (assembly GCA_016801145.1). Taxonomy (NCBI): domain Eukaryota; kingdom Metazoa; phylum Chordata; class Actinopteri; order Esociformes; family Umbridae; genus Umbra; species Umbra pygmaea. The sequence continues at coordinate 242 of JACXGM010024531.1, forward strand.
TCACGAACCATACATGCAACTAAAGCTTGGTACCATTGGATAGAGGAAGATCAGACAAGATGAATGAGTGGTAGTTCATCCCTGTGGGTTAAACACAGCTGGAGCTATGGTGCCTCAAAGTCGGTCATGTATTTTAGATGGTCACCTGGAAGTAGGAAGTGAAAATGACAAAATAACAACACTGCAATGATGTAGGACATCATCCTGCATAAGTACTACACTTTTTGGAAGTGAAAAATGAATGGGATTTTCAAAAACGTATGGAAATATAGTAGGAAATGAATGCAGCATTTTGATGTTGACTTGATTGTATGGCCTCCAAACTTTGCACACTGGTCCAGGAGCCCTGGGGGCTTGACAATAACCAATGAAATGCCTTTTTCATTATAGTTTACATGCTTTTACACATAAAAAACAACAAAATATACATACGTTCAATAGTATTTTGTGATAAATATTTAATAAAACATAAAATTCAGTGACCCAGGATGTTGGATGTCGTTCGTCCATGTTGTTGCCATGGGCTTGCTGAGTACAGAACCATAAGGCACTTCACTGTACTGTAGGTCAAAGTATGATCTTTCTAGAGGCCAAAAGGTCAACTTTGTGCCAGGTGGATTTTAGACCCCTGCGACATTGAAGTTTAAGAGAGATTCCTATCAAACTGAATTGGTTTCTGTTTTTGTAGTTTTTTCTTTTTCCTTCTTTGAAACACTAGAGGGAGACAAACAATTCATTATCTGCTGGTTTTAACAGGACTACACATTAAACTACATGGCTTTTTAACACAGGCCCAGAGGCGTTGGCTCTCAGACAGTGTAAAAAGTGCTGTGGGTCCCAAGACCATGTTCAACATTTTCATGGGTCCATCAGATTGATACAGACAACCCTGCATGATGGCCCCTGATTATTGCAGACAAAAAGGGTCCTGCATGTATGATACAATAGTGGAATATGTTTTATAATCAGTCTTGCCATTCTTCAGGAGTCCCTGCTCTGTGAGCCATTGACTCTGCTGCCAAAAATAGAGTGTAATTTTGGTTTGGGCGTTCAGAGAAACGTCTTGCACAGTGGGCCATGAAAATGGAGATATGCATTTGTAGGCCTGTATGTTATGTAACTGAATGGGGAGCATTGGAAAGTAACCTAGGCTACTTAGTTTATTTTGTCATGGTAGACCCCAGATCAAGTCAGATAAATAATGACTACGTAATTTAGAAAAAAATGTTGTTGAAAAAATATTGACATTTAGAACTATTTGGGAAACATGAATTATTTATATAATTGATTTAGCCCTGGGTCTTCAAACTTTTTTGACCAAGTACCCCCACCTAAGCCATTAGTGAATCCAGGGACCTCCATATATTTTCCCATGTAGCTTACTTGGAGAGTTAATAAGAATCTTTTCTCCCCCTCCCCATTTTCTTACCTACCAACTGGTCTTGTTCAATTCCCACTGACCCTGCCTTGTTGGCAGTTCCGCAACTCCCTGGACAGATTCTGGATGGTGAAGGGTGCTCACATGGTTTATCCAACCACATGTTGCCGAGCCGGCCGACTATTTTTGGGGGGCTCATCCAACACAAAAATCTTTAGTCAGCTCACGTACGGGATGATTACGTTCACCAACTATACTTCTTTGATTGAATTTACACGTGCCCGATCTGTGCACAAGGAGTTGCTGGAAAGTGACGTGTCAAGGTAAATAATCCAATTTATCTATCCCAAATCCCATGCAGCGCTATGCCAATTTGTGTTGAAGAAGCCATTGTCAGGCTTGAACCACTGTCTATCTTGACGTAGAGGTGTCCTGCAATCCTCAATAATAATTTGACATTTGCAGGAAATAATTCTAACACAAATCTCTCAATATTGACTATGGCTTTTCTGACTATTCCTGGACCTCCAGCACGAGGCAGAACAAATTGGCATACACTGGTATCACTGCCTGGTATTTGGGATAGAAAAGTCAAATTATCTACCTTGCCACATCACTCTCCACTGACCCCCTGTGTGCAGATTGGGCACCTGTAAATTAAGTTGCGGATATATAGATAGCGAGTGTAATCATCACGTACATAATCTGACTAAAGGCAGTGCGAAAGTATTTTGGAGTTGCGGAGCTGCCGACAGGGCAGGCTTAATTCGGATTGGACAAGAACAATTGGGAGGGTGTAAACCTCTCAATATATATATTTTTTGTAGTATACTGTTGTGAGATCTTCCCAAGGGGCCCCTGCAATTACACCAAGGACCCTCAGGGGGCCCCTGTCCCCAGGTTGAAGACCCTTGATTTTGTCGTATTAAAACTAAAGAATATAGTCAGCATCGCGTTGAAAGTCATTGAGTGGGATTTACAGATATCGTTAGTTACTAAACCCCTCCTCTTTCATGATCAACGAGTTCAGTACCACCTGTGGCGATTGGCGAATGACGTGCTTTCTACCCTTTCCTACGTGCGGCATACTGTTCGCTGTTTTATTTTTGAAGAAAATATTTAAATAAAACAACAAACAACGTAATTTAGTCGACCATAATAACATTCTCTCCATTTAACAAATTGCAATAACGTCTGTTGTTCTTCCTACGCGTAAAGAAGAGTGAGAACCCATCGTTCTGCACAACTGAGAAATGTTTCCGCCTATCTATCATATTTCCTTCACGGCTGAATGAAGTCGCGTCCTCAAGAGTTCGTTTCTTTATTAAGTTTTGACCACTATTATATTACTGCTGTTTGTCGTTTCAGGATCAAGAATTGTTGTGATAAATCACTGTGTGGCTTTGGACATTTGATGGACTGATGTTTTATTGTATCTGGGATTGAGTCACTGGCATCTCGAGAGGAACATCGCACACAGCGCTGACAGGTCTTAGCAGTACCGTGGCTGTGGTTTTAGTCATTATTGTTTGTCATTGCGATGTCCACAAGGAAGGCATCGTTGAAGGATAAAGAGAGTAAAAACGGAACATCCAAATATGTTTTGGAGAGATGCGCGTCGGTTAACGAGTATTTTGATATTGCCTTCAAGGTCTGTATATCTATTAATGTTATTAGAAGATGAATGTTTATTATGTGCCTACAGAATGTACATGTTTTGATGCTACCTGCAGGTATTTATGTCTACTGTAGGCTACCTGTAAAGCGTCACTGGTGGTACAGGTGGATCTCTTAAACAAATTTAGAAAAATGAATTTAAATACAGTCGTCAATACCTATAGTTTCGCCTATATACCTTGGTTGTTAAAGGTTCTCCTAATGAAGTTCTGTTCAAATCTTTAAACATACCGCTATGTAAGACTGTGTACTCCGACAGTCTCACAAACTCTTAATGTAAGAGTTTACATTCATGTTATTTACCCAATTATTCAAAATGAATCGCATGTTTTTTCGACACTCTATTGCTTAAGTTTAACATCTTCTTGTATGATGTATCGTTTGCAATAGGGATTATTTTATATGAATCTCAATATTCCTTCCTCCCACTCTGTGTTATCTAATATTTGCTCAAGGAGGACTGTAGAGCACTTTGTAAACCTCCCAGTGGGATGTACACTACACCTGTGTGTATTTTGGAAATGCATGTTCAACTAAATAACACTTAAAGTTTACAATTATCTTCAAACCCTTGGGGTAAATTTCATGTAATTATAATTGTACATAAACCATGTAAATATGTTTATTACTCACAAGTGTAGTGACAGGAAGTTGAAAATTGTGAAATAATACTCATCAAGCAGAAGTTCAACAAGTATTTCATACAGTCAAGTAGTTTCACATTAGTTCTTTAATGAATTGTGCAAATACTGTCATACAGTTCACACTAATGTATTTAACAGCAAAACTCATGTTTATTATATATTCATGATCATTCTTAATAAGGGGAGACAGATATACGTCTAAAACCTTTAACAGATCAACAGATCAAAAATAAATGGATAAAATATTCAAACTCATTTATGCACCAAATAATCAGGACCTTAAAATGAGGCTAAAAGAAAAACAAGTACATTGTGCAACCGGATCTTGAGTCAGTGTGTCAACACTTAACACTAGTCACCAGGCTTTCATGAAATTCTATCTTTCATCACATTACGGATTCGCAACATTTAGAAGAAATCAACACATTCTTTTCAGAATGTCAGTTGCATAAGAACCAATTTAAATAAGTGATTCATCCCATGATAAAAAATGGCTCAGCGAGCTCCATTGTGGTGATGACTATTGATTTGCTCACGAGAGGGGGCGAATGTCGGTGTGTTGACCCCCAGGTAGGACCTCTAACCCCTCTCTCTGAACTCTGGCTGTGACGGCCATTTAGGTGATGCTGCTTGGAGACTCTGCGGTGGGAAAGACGTGTTTGCTGGTTCGCTTTAAAGACGGGGCCTTTCTGGGAGGAAACTTCATAGCCACCGTGGGAATAGACTTTAGGGTGAGAGTCGCCAATCGACGTTGGGTTCTCCTCCTGGTTTAGACGGTTTTATGTGTGTTCTTTAGATATTCGTACATCATGTGTACATTACAGTACCTCTGCTGCCTGCAGAGTATGTTTATTTTTTTCTGGTTCTAAATTGCGAAACCACAAAAATATAGATTTTAAGGATCCATGCGTACAATGTATGTCTGTTAACCCATATCCGTTAAATTGTGTTCATAGCGCAAGCACTTCAACATGCGGCGCGGAGGGTTGAAGGACATTTACAGCCTGGAGGAGCTGCTCTACAGCCAGAGAGGCCGCAACTTACCCTCTGAGGAGAGATGTTAGGTCCCCCCAAAAAATTATTCTCAGTCCCGATTCTTTTGCAGAAGATTTCATTAGCTACCAGTACGCCACTGGATAACTTAGAGATGTAGAGAAATGGACAGAAACAGGCTTTCTGCATGTTTTCACAGCAGGTTTAAATCTGCTATTCCAAAGTAATCCCACTTAACTAATGGCTAGTCAATTATAGATGGAGGACATTCTTAAGGCAGATTCCCTCTGTGTTGTCAGGGTTAACATTAGGATGGCAGTCCAATCATATTGCGGATGTGCAAAGTGTTTATGTTGCCAAATGTAGATGCGTTAGTTCCTTGAATGTGTGCAACAGGTAATCACTCTTGATGAGATTTAGAAGGTTATTATAACAATGAGCTTTGAGCGGTGGCCGCTTGCTTTTTCATGGAAACGAAGCATACAGAGAGCGCTCGTCTGGATTGGTCGATATGTTCCTTGCTGAACCTGCAGCTATATTAGTCAATACGGTGTGTGGATGATAAGGCTGCTGTGAACAGCTGCTGTGACCACTGTGGCAGGGCTATTTTGGGCATGTTTTCGTGTAGCAGTTACCCAGCATGCGGGTGCGTCAACGAGGAGGGTGCATTGCTGTCATCATCGGAATCACAAAACTGAAATCCATGGCAACTAATGAAGGGTTTGGACCAGGTCCGTTGTGCCAAGGTGGATGTTTCAGCGGTCGGTGCCTCCTGTTGAGTGAAGCAATTTTAGAAGATTGGATTCACTACAGACAGGGTTGTGTGTGCATTGTTGTGTGCAGTGCATTGGGTGTTTTGTGTTGTGCGTTGTGTGTGCATTCACTGGAAAGTTACAGATTGTTATCTGTCCGCTGATAGTGGAGTTGTGAGATGGATTTGAGGAAGTGATATGGGAGATGGAGCAGTTGTTTCATTCACATCTTTCTTGTTAGTGTGTTGCTGATGTCACTGGGAAGGTCCTCCTTTTTTATAAACAAAGGAAATGATTGAAGACAAGCACGAGTTATGGATTAATTAACCTGGATACTGGTGACACCTACACAATCAACTGACACCAAATTGATATTGGTCGAAACAGGATGTGACCACTCCTGAATATGTGTCCAGCAGGTCGATTGTTTTTGCATGTGGTGTATGTGAGGACCTGTTAGTGACTACATTTGGAATGTACACATCAGTTCTCTTTATTTCGAAGCATTCAGTCTTACTAAATGCTCCACTTCTCTTGAATATTTATTTTCCTTTAACAAAATATGTTTTTGACTTATCTATTCATTTTTTGGCAAATGTTCGGCTTCTGGCACGTCTATTTCAGAATCCTGCCTATACCGGAAATCACAGGATGTTTATGAAAGCCACAGGAAATGAACAGAGTAGTGGGCTGTTATTTGGCCAGTCTTCTTTTTCAGCACTGTGTAATTAAGTCTAATCCTAAGACCTCACTGAAGAGTGGGCGTAGCACGTGGCTTTATCCACTAGCATCTGAATCTTTTTTCATCTTCTCTACGCCTAGCCTGTATAGCATGCTGTGTCTGTGGCCTTTCTGGTCCAGGGATGATTTGTTCTTTACAATTTTCTTGCTTTCAGAGTTTTTTGTAATATTGAAATGCCTCTGCTTTCTATTGGTGAATGTCTCTGCGTTTCTCTCATGAATAGACCCGCCCCCAAAAGACAGTCCTTTGATTAATGTGCTCCTCTTGTTCCGCAGAATAAAGTTGTTACCGTGGACAACGTGAAGGTCAAACTCCAGGTAAGTGAAGGATCGTCTCTAAGCCCCATATGGACGTCACTGTTCCAGTCTTTTTGTCTCTGTCTGCCAAATTCAATAAACCACTACCGTCACACTCATAGTATCACGTCAGACGCCACTGTCTCTGTGTAAACAAAGAGTAGCTATTGTTTGTCTATGTAAACAAATATTTTCTATTGTAAACCCGTTATCATCATATCCTTTTCTTTTGGCAATGTCGGGTGGAAGGTGAAAACCCAAGTGACTATTCCAGTACCTTGTAATTTAAAATCCAGTACATCATAGCCAATTTGATATTTTTCCCTTTATGCTTGCATACAATTGCATGCTCGTTGGCCATTGCTATTTAGGTTATTTCACAGGTTTGTTACACTGTTATAACAGTTTTTCTTGTCTTAGATCTGGGATACTGCGGGTCAGGAGAGATTCCGCAGCGTAACACATGCCTACTACAGAGACGCACAAGGTAAACTCTGCTCCATTGCAATACTAGACTGTGTTCCAAATTATTATGCAAATTGGAATTAAGTGTCATAAACATTAAATATTTTGTTTGTCAATCAAACTCATGAATGGTATTTTGTCTCTGGGCTCTTTGGATCACGGAAATCAATCTCAGACACTTGTGATAATTAGTTTGCCAGGTGAGCCCAATTAAAGGAAAACTTCTTAAGAAGGATGTTCCACATTATTAAGCAGGCCACAGGTTTCAAGCAATATGCAAAAGAAAAAAGATCTCTCTGCTGCGGAAATAGTGCAATGCCTTGGACAAGGTATGAAAACATTAGATATTTCATGAAAACTTAAGTGTGATCATCGTACTGTGAAGAGATTTGTGGCTGATTCAGAGCACAGCAAGGAGGTGGTGGAGTCATGTTTTAGGCCGTAATCATCGAGAGAGGGCTGGTAGGCCGCTTTAAGGTCCCTAAAGTTGTGAAAATGACCCCGGCAAAGTATATAGAGTTTCTGACTGACAACTTTCTTCTATGGTACAAAATAACTGTGCCTTCCGTAGAAAAATCAATCATCTTCTTGCATGACAATGTACCATCTCATACTGCAAAGAATACCTCTGTGTCATTGGCTGTTATGGGCATAGAAGGACAGAAACTGATGATGTGGCCCCCATCCTTCCCTGACCTCAACCCTATTGAGAACTTTTGGAGCATCCTCAAGCAAAAGATCTATGAGGGTGGGAGGCAGTTCACATCAAAACAGCAGCTCTGGGAGGCTATTCTGACATCCTGCAAAGAAATTCAAGCAGAAACCCTCCATAAACTCATAAGTTCAATGAATGCAAGGATTTTAAAGGTGATATCAAAGAAGGGGTCCTGTGTTAACATGCAACTTGCCCTGTTAAGAGGTGTTTCATTGAAATTGCTTTTGATTTCAGTCTATTTATTAATATGTATTTAATTTATTTATACCTCAGATATAACTTCCTAATGCTGCAAATTCAACAAATTACCATTTTCAGTTCTTTACAACCTATAAAATGTTTTGAAACACTGTTTTGCATAATAATTTGGAACAGTGCATTTTGAGTTTTTTATTTTTTGGAAAAAAGTTTTAATTGGGTTGTTTGTTCAATGAAATTCAACTTTTACCCTAACACATGGTGAGTTGAAAATTATACTGACTGTCATTTGCATAAACCATTTAGGAAAATCAGTGTAAAATATAATTTGGAACGTGGTGTAGTTGTGCATGTTTACCCGTATGTGTGGATTTGAGTGCTAAAAATGACATGGCTACAGAATATTTACCTCCCAGACATTTTCTCCTCAGCCCTCCTCCTGCTCTATGATATCACCAGCAAGTCATCGTTCGACAACATCAGGGTAACATTCATTTCAGGACACTCTCCTGACATACCTGACATCTTCTCAAGACCCTTTTCAGATGAAAAACATGTTATTTTTACATATTGTAATAACGGCCCTCAAAAATAAAACAAAAAAACATTATCTGGGAATTTCATGCAATGAGCAGTAGTTGTATATGCCGTTTCAATAAAAAAAAAAAAACATTTGACGATCACAGGGAGTACAGCTCAGAATAATTGATAGTAATTATTTTTGAATCAGTAAAAAATAGGAATTGATTCTTTTATTGTACAAGGATCTTATATAGGTGCCATTCTTGCAGACTTATATTGTTCTGTAATCTCTTTAATCTCTATTAATTTTATCTCAACCACTCTGTTTCTCTCTCTATATAAACATACTGTATGTCTTATTTCAACAGGCCTGGCTGACTGAAATTCATGAGTACGCTCAAAAGGATGTGGTCATCATGTTGCTCGGCAACAAGGTGAGCCAGACTTCCTTGTCGTGAAGAAAAAGAAAAAAAATCAAGAGAAGCAGTCAAACCAAAACTAATAATAACACCACAACATTAACAGTAACATTTTTATCACTGCTATTGACTGGAGAGTAATTACACCTCGCATTCCCCTGCCATGCATACACACATTGTCAGCCTTATAGTTGAAACTGAAGCTCGTTGCAATCTGTCGTCTAAAGTGAACATGAGCGGTTGTGTGCATGTCTCCAGTTGAGCTACCACCATAGATCATACGGCACCTCTGGTGTTGTTGCTACAGATACACTCCGGGTCAGGGCTGTCACATTCAACCAGAGATCATTTATTTCCAGAGACAGGGAAAGCTGCAGGACAGGGCGCGTGTCATTGTGCAGTATTTGGCCTGTGTTCACTGGTCGGGGAAGTACAGTCATGGACAAAGAACCAGCCTGGAGACTGGCCTGGGAACAGCTGTGGCTTGGTGGGCTCATGGATCGATGGTGAATCTATTTTGAAAATTTGTTGTGTCTCTTCTGTTGTCTGTCCAAACAGTCCGACATGGCAGCGGAGAGAGTCATTAAGCGTGAGGAGGGAGAAAAGCTGGCCAAGGTAAGATCTGGGTCACGTGAAGGGCCTTCAGATTTTTCTTACCAGAAAAAGTCACGTAGCCTATGCAAAGTAACTGTACATTGCCAGGAAATGGAAAAAAGCTTGAAATGTTGATTAATTCATTGGAGTGATGAACTGATGTTCCCTGAAGTGTCAGAGAGTTGTATCACTTGAGTGGTTGGTAATGACTTCATTAGTATGATGAATGTGGTGTACTTTAGAAGTGTCGTTGAAACGCCCTGGTTGTATCTCAGGAATATGGAGTGCCTTTCATGGAGACCAGTGCTAAGACTGGAGTCAACGTAGAGTTGGCCTTCCTGGCTGTAGCAAAGTAAGTCATTTGAAAAGTAGCTGTAAAAGACTCAGAAGACATACGGCCTAACTGTGATTCTCTGCTCTCAATCTCCATTCCATTGTTTTCAATATAACTGCCTGTGTGCTTTACTATTTCACACACACGTTCTCCTCCTGTTCCTCGCTGATTGTCTCTCCGTCTCTCTCCGTCCGTCTCTCTGCCAGGGATTTGAAGCACAGAACCGCTCAGCAGCCAAACGAGCCCAAGTTCCAGATACACGACTACATTGAGTCTCAGAAGCAGAAGTCTAGCTGCTGTGGCGGCAACATGTAGCTCCCAGCTCACCAATTGTTACCCAACACCCGGCCACAGAGCGATAGAGAGAGGAGGGAGGGAGAGATGCAGAGCATCACCATGCAGGTGTGCCAGGAGGGGGAGCTAGAGACATTGAGAGCAATAGGGGTATAACCACACTGTAAATGAACATGATACTTCTCAGCTTTCCTGCATGGAAGGACTTATGGAGACTAGCCAACTTACATGATACCCCAATTAGGAGAAACCATTTCAGTGTTTTCAATTGCAGTGTTCTTTTTGTTGGATTGAAAGCCATCCGTTAGCTACAGCAGTACAGTATATTTGCAATGTGAATTTCTATTTTAAAGATGCAGTCTGTGACTTTTGGGAGTAACAAAATATCCTTTTTTAAACTTCCATTTTGGGCTGGATGTGTTAATTTAATGTTCATGTGCATAATGTATACGTAGAATCACTACTTCACCTCACTCGGAAATTAAAGATTAAAGCGAATGGGTTTGATGACATGGTGCAGCAATGGGCACATGACTAAGTGCACAGTTTTTGGGAACACTGTTTTGCTCTACAGTCCCACTTCTACAACCAGTGGACAAAAATCGCAGACTCCATCTTTAAAGCGTATTTGGGTCATTCAGGTTAAGTGGCATCTTTGACTGTCTACTGTTCCTCGTCAGCACTTCAGATGCGGCATCCTCTCAAACTTTCTGATGTTTCGCTATTATCCCAATGGAATGTTGCCATACTTACAAAGTAATTAAGGAAGTTAAGGTGGACTAGAATGTATATTTTGGACTATGTGTTTTAATTTGTTTGACCTCATTCTGTTTCAGGCTAAATCCTATTCTGCATGTATTAGTAGAAATATCACTACAGCATTGTCAACCACAAACTGAGGTCTCGTTTGTCAAAAGAGAATAATGACTGTGGTTTCGTAATTTTAAACCAATTCAGAACCATTTCCTGACTTGTGATCAAACAATACTTGAGAATGCGGTCAAAAGTTTCAGCATGTTTTTTGATTTGCTTTTAAACGTGCCATCTATCCACCTCACTTGCATAGTGAAATAGAACACTGAGTTGGTTTGATTATCTGGGTCAGGTTTTTACCAACGAGGGAAGTTTCCAATGGGTGAAAGTTGACTGCACTGGTTCTAAATTTGGGCCAGATCTTCTTAATGCAATGATTAAAGCTGAGATGACTGCAAAGTTGGCTCAAAATATAAAGTAACAGTAGATAAACATGTAGACTGCTCAGGGCCAGATTACCATGGGGCATATGTGGTAAGTGCGCCAGGCCCCATACTTAACACCATTTTTATCATTTTATTTTTACAATTATTTTTACATTAGGGATAGCACATAGTAGCAGAATGTGTAAAATTGCTGGCAATTGGTTTTTTAGTATAGGATTTTTGATTTACACACGTGAAGAAGTGATGGCTTTTAATAAACTCCTTTGTATTCCTTTCTAACAAAAATGAATTAAAAAAATAAAACATCTATTTAATGGAAAGGTTTCTGAATAATGAGCCATAATGTTTTGTAGGCAACTTGACACAGTGGTTAACATTTCTGTTTTGGGAAGCGTGCTCCAGCCTCACGGCTTTCTACGGATCACATCACAGACGACGGTCCGGTGTGTCCTTGCTCAGAATAACAGATCTATGAATCCAAGCCTCTGACATTGTTGCTATGGAGCGTTTCTATCTGATACCACAAATGGATGTTCTTGTCTATAAATGAGCTGTAATGTATTTGTTCATTGTTGCATTGTGTAACATTATGTTGATTATGAATGTTGGCTTATTGAATTTGCTTGATGTCACAATTATTTTCACTCTTTATGGAGGTGTAAGTGACCACAAAGTGCCACGGAGAGGTGCTTTGTCATAGTACAGTTTAAATAAAAAAATATTTTTTGTAATGTGGATGGACTTATTTGAGTGTTTGTATATACAGTGAGGTCCGTATTTAGAAAATATAAATCATTATTTCAGCTGTCTAACACAGTGAAGAGGATGGTTATTTTGCAGGAAAATATCTTGGTCAAAAAAGCAGAGTTCTTAATGCAGGCAGCAAAAAGATCTAAGTCTTCGTTTCATCTCAGCACAGGACATGCAGTCACAGCCAGTCAGGTACATGTTCAAAAGACGTGTAGGAGATTCTCTCGTCAGGACCTCTCGCGGCCAACGGCCCCGGAACTGCGCTTCACTCTGACCTCTCTCAGTATTTATTAACTTGGGACTGAACATAGCCAATCCCAGGCCCTTACACATGACCCCTTACCTCATCAGACCCATGATCTTGGGTCACAAAATATTAGGTCATATTTCTAGAATCTCATCAGATGGCCTTGGCTATTTGTTGTCCCCAAATTCATTAACCTTATCTTTATCAGATCTGTGTGCCCTGTCCTGTTAGTAACCTGTCCTATTAGTCTGAATGGTATAAACCATTGATGCCCTCCTGGTAACCTCTCTGTTACTTGTGACAAGGAGAAATGCAAGTCACTGTGTGTCTCAGTGAAATTATCTCACTTCACACTGTCTTGATGGCAGAGGGAAAGCCCCTGTCTTTACAATAACAACAGATCCACAAGCTTGTGTGTGTGTGTATAACATCATTCTCCACTCAGAAAACCTAACAGGCCAAAGACTCTTAGGTGCATAACACTCTCATCTAGATATACCTAAACTATATCTAAACTGTATTTAAGATGCTCATATAGAATCTCATTCCTCCACAACAGCTCATATTTGAAAGTATATAATGAGTATGAGCTCAAAAATGCCGCTTCAATTGCAGAATATTTACATCCAAATCTGTTGAACTGTGTAGGAATTACAGGACTTCCTATATTCAGTGCCTATAAAAAATCATCATACCCCTGTGAAATAGTAAAAAAATTCATACAGCCTGAAATCAAAACAGATAAAAAAAATAGTTCCAGCTTTATTTACACATTCTGCCTTTCAACATTCAAGTAACATCCCTTTTTCCTTCAATTCTGAACAATTGCCCAGTCCCCGCTGAAGATCAACACCCCCACAACATAATGTTGCCACCACCATGCTTCACAATAGGTATGGTGCGTTTTGGGTGGTGTGTTTTGTTTGGTTCACCAAACATAACGCTTGCAGCTCAGTCCAAAAAGTTCAAACTTGGTCTCATCTCACCATGAAACCTTTTGCTACATGGCATTAGAATCTTCCAAGTGCTTTTTTGTATGTCAACACTTTGTCATGTGATATTAATACCTATTAAATGATACCTGTGTCACACTTGTCAAAAGGCACTGATGTATCGGGTATAAAATGAGTCATCAAAAACAAACATTTTGAATGTGTGAGACCTTGGCTGAGAGATTTGTGAGAGTATTGAGAGATTGGTCCATCTTGTGTCTGATGGCTCAATGACAGAAATATATTATTATTGGATATATATTCAGATCTTTGACATTCTGTATGAATCCTTTACTTGAAGTTCAATGGTACCTAGCAGATGCATACCTGGCAAGAGTCGAATAGCCATTGGTGTACTGGGTCAAAAATACAGGGGTCTTCACTCACCTATCTAAACTAAAAAGCCATCACTCCAATCTTTGTGCCCTGCGAGAGTATTTTTTCGAAAGCTGGTGAGGTGGTAGACAAAAAAAATGGAATTGCCTGAGCCCTGGCAATGTGAAAAAAGTATTGTTTCTAAATAATAACCTGTAAAGACAATACCTTCCCCCTCACAACTTATTGCACAAGCACTACTTCATAACACAAATCCATCAAATATCAATGTACAGCACTATGTCCATCAATTGCACCATTATGTGTACCAACAACACAAAAGCAGTCACTACAAATCCACGTTACATGTTAAGAGGCTAAAAGCACGTTTTAAAACTTGCCCCGTTTCAGCGTAACGGTTGTAAACTGGAGCCGGAGGAAAACACTGTGTAGGCAACACAGATTGTTTGAGTTTGTCTCGCTACTGACAGCACTCGCTACCAACAGCAAAGGTACGTTTTGAAATCGCCCGGATTTCTCTTTTAAGACTGTTGTGTGGCATAACTGAAGATGCCAGCAGAGGTCAATGTCAAGTAAATGTTTCGAGCGTTTCAATAGTCTTGACCAAAATGTTTCAATTGTCTCTGTGTTTGGGAAAGCCTTGTTTTGCCAATCACTAAGGGTGGGTCCGCCCACCTTGCCTGGTGTGTTTAGACAAGGGAGTTAACCTGTGTGCAGTGTAAACCCCGGAGCAGCTCTAATCTATCCCCAACCCCCTTTTGAACAAAAGAAACAAAGGATTAATGACACAAACCAGCAGACAATAACAAAACAATCACAAACTATTGACAACAATAATTACTCTATCACACTCAGCCCTAATAACAAACAATTCTAGCTAATGCTAAACACCCACAGCCATCCGGCTAACACAGACAGAATGTCATCACCTAATAACTACCATAACTGTGGCCACAACCACACATGCCAAAACACTGACCACACAGGGATCACACATCTGAGTGCCAGGAACCTTCTTCTTCTTCTTCTTCGGATTACTGGTGGATCAACTGTAATGGAGCATACACCGCCACCTACTGTATTGGAGTGTGAGGCCGGTCACGGCCACCCACCCTTATATCCTCTTACCCCCACCTGTAACCTTGAGAAATTGCATCAACCGCTTTCTGTATCCCATAATACCCCCTCCCCATCCTACACTCATCTCATTGTTTCTGCCAGCATTCCAACCCCACCCACTTTATCATCACTTTCAACTCCCTCGGCCCATACGGTTTCCTCACATCCACTTCCTCCTTTCGTGATACACATTTTGCCACCCTATCCACCTCTTCATTAAAGGTAAAGGTACTTTATTGTCACATACACATACATGTAGCGAAATTCATTCTCTGCATTTAACCCATCCCTCAAGGGAGCAGTGGCCAGGCATTTACAGCGCCCGGGGACCAACTCCAGATCTAAGCCAGTGTTTTCATCAACCCCTAAATGTGCTGTGACCCAACAGAAACAAACCACCACCCCCACCCTCTCCAGCCCCAACAACAGCACCATCAACTCCACCAACAAATCCTCCCTATCTGACCTACCCAACGTTATACTATTCAAAACAGCCGCTGAGTCTGTGCACACCACCACCCTAAGCGGTCTAACCTCCACCCAACACAGACCCAAAATCATCACCATCATCTCAGCAGTAAATACTGACACAGGTTCCGTCATCCTCTTACCAATCCTTACTCCAAACTCTGGAACAAACACCCCAGCCCCTACCTTTACACTAACAAACACCCCCAGCCCCTACCTTTACAGTAACAAACACCCCAGCTCCTACCTTTACACTAACAAACACCCCAGCCCCTACCTTTACACTAACAAACACCCCAGCCCCTACCTTTACACTAA
>JACXGM010024532.1:0-15693 GCA_016801145.1 Umbra pygmaea
AAGCTATAGAAACGGTATGGTCAAACATTAAATGAAGCTATAGAAACGGTATGGTCAAACGCTATAGGAAGCTAAAGACAATGATTATAAATACTATAATGTGCTACAATGACTAAATTGTTGCACATACAAACACTCATACAGACAAACGCACTAAGACAGGCTCATACATTCAAACAGACGCACATAGACAAAGAAAGACACACACAGAGACACACCACTAACAGTCACAAACCGTATGCCCTAGGATGTGCCCTCAGCATTGATACAACAACCGCCCACAACAACCAACATTACGCTTCCTGTGGCGACAAGGACACTGTCGTTCCCCACTCCAGTCAAGCATGATGGGGGTAGCTAGTGCTCCGCTTGAGATATAGCTGGGATCACTCTGATGACTGAGTGAGCTGCATTTACATTTATAGGCATGAAAGTAGGCACACATTGAAATGAAGAGAAACCCTTAAAATAGCGTCATAGAGAAGAACACATTACAAACATTTTTTTTAATTTCCACTAAATTCCAAATTCATTCCCATCTGGTTTATATCCACCTAGTGGGATTTACATTTACAGGGTAATTTCCGAATGCGTAGACAAATGAATGAACCATGAATACAAGACCCACAAACGCAAGAACACATGTGTGCACACAGACACACACACACGCACACACACACACTTGTGTTCATAATTACTGCATGTGAAAGAGAGAGCTGCCTCTTGTTCTCTCTGGCTTTGCTCCATACTGCGTCTGACACAGAGCACACAGAGCTGCTAAGGCCCCAGGCTGGTTTCTGTATCAAAGCCTGCCTCCTTAGCTCCCCTCCCTACATAGGCTCCAAGCAGGGGATAGATGTGTTTTATAAAACAGGGCTCTGTCTGCAGGGCACTTTAGTCATCTTGGGCAAAAGCAGAGAATAACACCGCAACACTAACTGTGGAGACGGAGATGAGAGAGATGCTGAATTCACACACACACACACACGCATACACACACATCCGTTTATGAAAACACACAGTGCCTCTGCTTCCAGCCACGCAGAATCGACCTCTGTAGGAGCCCAAGGCGTAAAAGAGAACTGATTAAAGTGTCAGAATACTGCAGTTTACACACACTGAGCACTTAAAGAGTGCTACACCGGGATAGAACGAAGCTAACCATGTGTTTCGGGGCACTGCAGGATAGTTTCTAGGCCATGGCTGCAGATCTAACTTTACCAAAGCTTCTGAGAATGTATGGATGACATTCTGTGTATGTACTGATTCTCTATGCGTTGGATCAGTTAGATGAAATGTTTGCCAGATAAAATTTTGATCACAGTTGTTTTTGAGCTGATCTCAAAGATATACGATTTTCTATGTACACAAAAGGCTTATTTCTCACAAATATTGTTCACAAATCTGTCTAAATCTGTGTTAGTGAGCACTTCTCCTTTGCCGAGACAATCCATCCACCTCTAATCAAGATGCTGATTAGACAGCATGATTATTGTACAGTGTGCCTTAGGCTGGCCACAATAAAAGGCCACTCTGAAATGTGCCGTTTCATCACACAGCACAATGCCACAGATGTCGCAAGTTTTGAGGGAGCGAAACAGACAGCTCCCACACAGTGATTTAAAGCCACAACAGGTGGATTCAGCACCACGGCCAGCTCCGCAGCCTACGGAATCACTAACAATTTAGTATGTCAGATTGAGATCAGGACTTATTAATGGACAGTTTAAACAGTTCTTCTTCAAACATTCTTTTGTGCTTTTGGATGTGTGTTTTCTTTTCAACCCTTCAATCATGACCCATGATTTTCAACCCTTACCTAGTTTTTTCATTGTTTAACATATTTTTTGTAAAATGCCTTGGTAATGCTCAAATTTTATGGTTCTTTTAACACCAGTACTGGAAACAGCAAAGCTGAACTATATTCACCTGTAGGTAGGGTGTTCTTTATTATCTTATAAGCTTTACTTCATCACCTATTAAGAGATCGCTGGTCTGCATTGCCAAAGAGATCCACATTGGTTTTGTATGTCCATAGAACATTTTTCTAGAAGGATTTTGTTTTCTCAAGATGTACCCTTTAGCACTGTGATGTTTGGTGAAAATACTGTTTCTCATGCTTCCAGACAGCTGGCATGCCTTCAACATTGTGAAAAAGAAATCCTGCATGACCCACAGGAGTCCTGTTGCTGCGTCAACCCATATTGTTCAGTTTGGGGAAGGTGTGCTGTTTTTTTTTACTAGTTCCAACATTAACCATACTACTAGGCCAGGTGCTGCAGCATGATTGCCAGGGTTTAGCCTTGTGCTCTTCTAGCATGGGCCGCTGCATAATCCTACAGCAATGCTTGGAATGGGTGGGTGGACGGACAGACAGACGGACAGACAGGGTTACCTTGTCACGTCATTTTTTGTGACTTTTTGTGTGCAGGTTCGGTGCCTGTATATTCAACCGTGGTTGTCTATTTGATAAATGTGTAGCCTCCTCAAGTGTATCCACTAATGGCTTCCAAGTTACCAGAGCAGTTTGCAGTCGGATGGCTTGGCAACACATAGTTACCTGAGCAGTTTGATAAGAGTCGGATGGCTTGGCAACACATAGTTACCCGAGCAGTTTGATAAGAGTCGGATGGCTTGGCAACACATAGTTACCCGAGCAGTTTGATAAGAGTCGGATGGCTTGGCAACACATAGTTACCTGAGCAGTTTGATAAGAGTCGGATGGCTTGGCAACACATACCCTACTTAGATGAAGCATGTGATCAATCTTCAACCTTCCTGCCCCTGCTGTGTTTGCCAACCAGGCAAGGTGAAAGGGGAATTGGACATGACCAATTTGGGTGGGGGAGAAAAATAGAGGTAGAAATGTCCCCAAAAATTCAATAAATAATATAATATGAAAAGAGGTAGCTGGAATAGCGACTGTGTGTAAGATGCTGAGTAAAGCCTATGCATTTGTTCAGAGAAATAACACTAGTTGTTATGCCTAAGGCACGTTTGCTTACTGCATCACAAAAACATATATTGCAGTTCAACCACACTGTCTTAGTTGCATATGGAAAACCATTTATTGGTGCTATTTTACACCTTTCCGAGATGTGAGGTATTTGGGAAGAGCACTACTGTCCTTCAGTAGTGTGTAGTGTGTAGTGTGTAGTGTGTAGCGTACCTTGAAGTCCTCTGGAAGTAACAGTTTGCAGGTCCTGAGGAAGCTCAGGATGTATCTGAAGATATCTCCATCCCTGTCAATGAAGTAGTGCTGCTTTAGACTGTCCAGCACGATGGGCTCAGTTCCATTAAACAGACGACTGATTCTGGAGAACAGAAAATTAAAATAATCAAGTAGTATTATGTTTAGTACCTGTTTCTAGTTGTTATGCTTGCCCAGCTGATGGCAGGTGTAGACATGAACTGAGATTATGGACTCCTTATATTAATAGTTAAATATTTGTATTATGTGTAATTTCTGTTTTAGTTGGGTTTTTGTTATTCAATGCATTGAAGTGATGTTCCCTTACATTATGTGTATGTCCCTTTAAGACTGACACCTCTCTCAAGTTTGGCCTTGCTAGAATGGTATGGTTTAGGTTAGGCTGGTATCTTGTAGATCTGATTGTTAACAACATTTGGTTGTGTTCAATTTGGTAGTCAGTTAGTCTTATATAAGCTGTGCCAAACTGAGGAGAGGTGTCGGTCATTGTGATATGTACTATTGTTTTGCTGTCAACCCATTCTACATGTATAAATGTCAGTGGTGAAAAGTGAGTCGCTGGAGTTCGGAATTGAATGCATACGTTCTATACTTGTGTTTTAGCTATCAGCTAATCCCTGCCACTGTGAGAGCAGGGTAGTATATGTAAAGCTATATAAGTATACCCGTTGTGCCACTTGATTCTGTGGTACCCTGCTACTGCATAATCTGTGTTTCCCGGATCATCAAAATAAAACACCCAGCTATATGAAAACCATCTACTGCCTTCGGTCTCCCTCCTCCTCACCATAACACCTCCACAACGTGACACTAGTGGACTTGATAGTTAACACAGAGGAAGGTCAAGTATGCAGGTTGGTGTACATATTAGGAAGTAAATTTCAAATAAATAAACAAAAACAGAACGCTCTAACTGTGCAAAACCTTTTAATTGCCGGGGTGTCTATTTTTTTATTATTTTTTATTTTTATAGAAAGTAACATAGTGTACCAGAAATGTCATTTATTTTTTCCCAACCTATGCTTTGTACAGACACAACCTTCACCAAATGTTACGACTTTTAAATCACAGACTTGCACATGGTTGATACAAAATGTATTCGCTCCATCTCTTCCTTCCTTCGCTCCCCTAATTATATCTGTCTCCCACTCTCTCTGGAAACCAACGCCAACTGCTTCCTACAGGCCACATCATCCTGCTCCTCTATTCTCTGCCTGTGGTGGTCCTGAACTAACTCTTCTAGTGGGAATCTCACCTCACAGCTCCAGGCAGATCAGAATTCTTCTGAAGATAAGAGAGCATATAGAAAAAGGCAGTGATTGGTGGATAAGAATAACAAATTAGTAACTTAGTATGTTGTATTTTAACAATGGTCAAGTTAATATTTATGCTTTGGATCAGTGGAGGCTGCTGGTCTTTCACAGAAGGGAAGCTCATTTTCGGCCTACATCATAAAAATTGTCCATTTATTTATGCGTAAATTATGCCCTACGTCCCAGTTTTGCAACCAAAACAGCCCTGACCTGTCAAGGCACAGACTCCACTAGACCTCTGAAGGTGTCCTGTGGTATCTGGCACTAAGATGTAAGCAGTAGATCCTTTAAGTCCTGTAAGTTGCGAGGTGGGGGCCTCCATGGATCGGACTTGTTTGACCAGCACATCCCACAGATGCTCAATTAGATTGAGATCTGGGGAACGTGGAGGCCAAGTCAACACCTTCAACTTGTTGTTGTGGTCCTCAAATCATTCCTGAACCATTTTTGCTTTGTGGCAGGGAGCCTTATCCTGCTGGAAGAGGCCAATGCCATCAGGGAATACTATGCCAAAGGGTGTACATGGTCTGCAACAATGCTTAGGTAGGTGGTACGTGTCAAAGTACATCCACATGTTACCAGAACGTTGCCCATATCATCACACTGCCTCCGCCGTCTTACCTTAATCCCATAGTGCATTCCGGTGCCATGTTTTCCCCAGGTAAGCAACAAACGCACCCGGCCATCCATGTGCTTTAAAAGACAATGTGATTCATCAGACCAGGCCACCTTCTTCCATTGCTCTGTGGTCCAGTTCTGATGCTCATGTATCCATTGTAGGAGCTTTCAACAGTGGACAGGGGTCAGCATGGACACCCTGACTGGTCTGTGTCTACGCAGCCCCATAAACAACAAACTGTGCTGCACTGTGTTCTGACACCTTTCTATCAGAACCATCATGAACTTTTCAGCAATTTGAGCTACAGTAGCTTGTCTGTTGGATCGGACCACGCGAGCCAGCCTTCGCTCCCCACCTGCATCAATGAGCCTTGTCTTCCCATTACCCTGTCGCCGGTAATTTACTGACTACTGCAGACCAGGAACACCCCACAAGAGCTGCAGTTTTGGAGACGCTCTGACCCAGTCGTCTAGCCATAACAATGTAGCCCTTGTCAAATTTGCTCAAATCCTTACGCTTGCCCATTTTTCTGCTTCTAACACATCAACTTTAAGGACAAAATGTTCACTTGTTGCCTAATATATCCCACCCACCTACAGGTGCCATGATAACAAGATTATCAATAGTCCTTCTAATCTGAGCTGCTGTACAGGAATGAAAGTGCCAGGGATGTTAATTAAAGTTTGGGACATATGAAAAAACATTTAGGAGTTACTGGCTTCTTTTTTTGAAGCATGGTGGTGGCTGCTCCATGGTATGAGTACTCTTGAAATCAGCAATGACTGGGAGTTTCTCAGAAGAAAAGAAACTGAATGCAGATAATCACAGGCAAAATCCTACAGGAAAACCTACTTCAGACTGATTCACACTAGAAATGTAACCTTTCAGCAGTACAAAAATGTATAACCCATAACACAAGGCCAATTGTAAGGCCAATTGTCACAATGTGATTGCAGGGATAGTTGGAGGTTAAAGCGAAGGTTCAATCATTGAGATTAAATCGACTCTAACCACTCTCAATATAACAAAACTACCTGGAGTCAAATGGCTTTCCAGAAAGAACATCTCAACTGCACATAAACATATGTAACATAAAATAATGAGCAACAACTGGGGAGCTACTATTTATACACCGTTAAATGAATGGAATGACTACCAGCTGTGAATGCTTAAAACAGAAACAAGACATTGTTTAGATAATGATGAGGTAATCTAATTAAATGTCCGGGTGAAGACAGAAACATAAAACGGAGTTGTGGGGAAATGGAGCCTTCTGCAAGGGAGGGACATCATGACACCAATAATACACTGGAGATGTTTACCAAGTATACAGTGAATGTTTATGACAATGTTGATCCAAATCTGTTTTAAAATAAATTGCTGCTTCATTAAAGTTATATTAAAATGTTCAAAATGGTTAACCATGCCATGGTGACGCTGGGTGCTGATTCCCCGTACCTAGACTCTGGGTATTTGGTGAGAGTGCCCAGGCTGCTGGTGTACATGTGCCCTCCCACGTCTATGTGGACCGGGGCGTTGGCTTTGGTCAGCTGGGCCGGTGATGGGATGCCCTGGGCAGTCAAGGGAGAAACTGGAGAGCGACTCATAGTCATCCTGGACATACTCCTTCCCTCCTGAAGGAACACAAGGAAAAAAAATACAGACACAATATTTGGATTAGGAGCATATACAGTATCTTCTCTGAGTGTAAAGGGAAAGATTGTGCACTGTCTACTTTTCATTAAAGATAAAACTAACATATATGTAATGACTTATAAAGCACCTAGTGAATAAGAGAATCCATATGCCTGAATGTTTCCCAGTTAATATTAATACAATATTCATGGGTTGTAGACAATAGCTGAAGATGCCCACATTGAGGAAACAGAGGGCGTTTATGACCCTGAGGGCAATGGCAAGGGCAGCTTCTGGATTAATTGAACCTCCATCCTTCCCCCAACCAAATATCTCTATGGTAAAGATGTTCTTTGAACCATAAAAGGTGAACAGGAGGTGAACTTAATTCAGTGATCTGCCCCTGGCAGTTAGATGCCCCAGGCTGATGTGCAGAGCACACCGAGTCCTCACTATATTTCCAAGGTGTTGTCTTGTCTCTGCTAGTCAAAAAATTATAGTCAGAAATGGCTATTAAACGCATTTAAAAATATAACAAAAAACAAAATTAATACTAACGACTGCAAATATTCTACTTTTGATACATTTATGTAATCCCTATTGTGTTATATTCGGAGAAATACATGAATTATTTTACTCCAGCACTAATTAATTCAAACGAATGAATCTGTATCGATTTTAAACAAAATATAAACGGAATATTGTAGCTATATCTATGCGTTCTCTAAAAGCTTTACATAGATCTGTATAGCCTATTACCAAACTGCCAATTTTTACGTGACTGTGAATAGAATAAACTCTAAATAACAATTGTAAAATTGTTATCAAACTATATCAATAAATTAAACCCACGGTTTCAAACATTTCGGAGAACAGATGCGTTCCGGTGAGGATTCTATCACTGAATCTTGCGTTCTCTTGTGTTTTGGTACAAATAGAGCAAAATCCACTGGTATACTTCCAGCTCGGTGTGTAGAGATAAAATAATTAGAACATTTGTGGTTTAATAAGATACCTGAAAATGTATAGATGCCAACGCAAGGATTTTTTAGAGTGTCACTGTGTCTTTAAGATACTTCTGTGTCAGATAAGCTACACTACAGGTTCCTAAAAAATCCTACAAACGAAACAAATCGCGTCCTTACCTGGGAGGATATGGATACTGAAGACATATAGGACAATCTTCTCCTTTCGGAATGTATCTCTGTTTTATATCAGTTTGATGTATTTTGCTTTATATCCGTCTTTATCCGGGTCTTTCTTTTTCTGATATGATGAAACCGTCGAGTCTTTATGAGAAGAAAGCCAGTCCGTCTCTAAATAAGAGGAGGGCTATAAGAATTCTTGCTTTGGGCGATTCAAACGCCCGAAGGCCAAGGATTAGGTTACAATAGAGCAGCTTTTCCCTCTCTCTCGTCTCGTCTTAACTGGTTTCAAGGCGAAAATGTTGATCTTAAGTTGTTATTCCTCACGTCAGTTTGATTTTACCAAAAACATCAAGGTTTTATTCTAATTTTAGAACTGTTCTGCTGTATGGATAACGTTCCGTTTAATCTTGCTTCGTATCATATTAACGTCATTCACTCACCGGATTTACAGTAAATAATTGCCAACATTCGTCATAAAAACAAACATCTAACTTGATCAAATGTTTTTTGAAGAGATAACCTGTCAATATTCGTATAACCTCTTCAGATAGGCTCAGATCTGTCGGACAGATAGGGCGCATATTTTTTCCTCCAGTATCCTCGTCACTCCCACAATAGCTAATATTTTAACATCAAACAACCCCCTGGCATTGAAGCCAATTTAAGTCTATCGTCATGCATTATGCCATTGCGAAAAGCGCCCGTTCAGGTGCCGCAGGCCAAATGCGCCATTTCAATTATTGCGCGCTAGTAGATGGATATGTTTGCCCCGAGCGCTTGCAGGGAGATTCGTTTTAGTCTTCAAACACTAGCTCAGTTTGGTGGTAATATGCCTATTTTTTAAAGTATTTCAATCTATTAAATTGGTCACTGTTTTTGAATGGTATTCATAATGGTCACCACCTTACGTTCGATCACGTAAAGTATTGCGCAGACCATTCCAAAACCTGGGATGTCGTGCTCTAGATATGAATTGCCCATGTGTTTAGATTGCTTGCACACTATTTTTATTCAAGTTTTTCATATTCTTACGAATTTATATAATGAACTCACAGCAAAAATACTGTCCAGCATTAAAACATAACAATGGAAATGTCAATTTATAGTGTAAATGTGAGCCATTTAAAGGATTACACAATGCACTCCATCTCGTAAGGAGCAAGGAAAAGAGAAAGATGGAACGGCAGTGCTTTGATAATTTTCTTATTCATTTACATGAGTGCCATTCGTTCTCTTCATCAAGTTAAACCAAGCCCGGAAATGGCGATACATAACGTCTGTTCGACACCAATACTGCGGTGTCTAATCTTCCTCTTCCATTAGTTTTTTTTGCCACAGGGTGATGTGTATTGCTCTGCTGTAGTGCAAACCGACAGAAGGACCTGATTTTGCATCCGTCCCAATCAGCAACCTATTCCTTATTTGATGAGCTCTCATGGCTCTGGTCAAAGGTATAGTTTATAGGGTGCGATTTGGAACATCAATTATCTTTCTTTTTCTAATTAAAGAAACCCTGCAGTTAGTTCAATTAAATGAAGTATAGGAAATATGTAGTAAATTTACAGATTTAAATAGCTGGCAAAGTCACCCCAGGCATAAGCCGTTAATTCTCTTAATGTATGAATTTCCCGAGTGTCTGATGTTAGAATACATTGAGAGAAGCAGATCAGTTGCCTTTATGTCCAAAGCTTCAGATAAAAAAACGATGGCATATCTTTTTTTACATGATCAGACATAAATTAGATATGTAATTTGTTACACCAGTATATGACATACTTACTTCAAGATGGCTGATCTGAGGTGTTACATCCAATTAATTGTATTGTATTATTGTCCAGAAGCGCGATAAGGATAATTTGCATCCACGTGTCTAGCTATGCCTCAATATGTATCAATTGGCCAAACTGTCGGTCATTGGGTCTGAGGAGTCTTCTGGGCCCAGTTTTTCAAAAGCTATATATTCAGATTACAGAAACAGAATACATAGGATTGGACAAATAAATCGTCATTCATGTCGATGTTTCACAATTCAAATAATTGACTCTATGCAGTGTTATTATAGTTTTGTTAAGTTAGTTTCCAAACTCTTCAACAATAAACCTGTCTTACAATGAATTCACCAAACGGTGGATTCTCAGAAGTTCCTGAGAAAAAACAACACTATAGTCACCCTACATTTATTGCACAACAAAAACTGAAAAAGATTTAATGAGTATTTATTTCCTGTTTATTATAATATATTTTCTATGTTGTGTTAATTTTAATTTAGCTATCTTAGTCTTAATTTACTGTTTTATCCTTGATTCTAGTCCATATCACTCTATATTTGATGCAAAATCCACATAGATCCACAATTTTTTTAAACTGAGCCCTAAGGGGTAAGTCTGTGTAGCATAGGGGGGCATTAAGGAGCCTCGCTTCTGTCCGCAGCTTGAGTGCCTGGGGCCCTGGCGTGATGAGAGACAAAGGGGCGGGGGTCAGAAGGAATCGGGGCCTCGGCCAGAGGAGTGAGACATGACAGTACTGTATATTACAATAAAAATGTTATGGAAACTGTCCTTACCACTGTTTGTAGAATGGACAGAATTTAAACTCTGTAGAACCGCCTTATTCAAACCTGGTCCTCAAAGCCTGGTCCACTTCATTTCTTCATTACAACCCTCTAATCTGGGACGTATTTTGACCTGAGACACCAGGGGCTTGTTTCATAGACAAGGATTAGGCCTAGTCTTGGACTAAAAAAGCAAGATCAATGGAGATTAGCATTCAACTTAAATATTTAGTCCAGGACTAGGCTTGATCTGTGTCCACAAAACCATACCCAGGTGTAATTAATGACAAGGTAGAACCAGCAGGCTCCGACCCTCATAGGGTGAAAGTTTAATACTCCTGCTCTAGGGTAATGATCAATATTGTTACACGTTGCCATTTTGTAATTAAAACAGCATGACTTTGATTATTATGAGTAAAATTCAGATTCAGACTTAATGTATTACTTACCACTTCAGAATTATTTGAAGGTAAATCAAAATGTGAAAAATTTTGACACTTTTTCTAAAAGCATGTTTTAAAAAAACAACAAGATACATCTTTAATTAGGCTTGTCAAAATATTCATACATTGGAACGAAGCTTGAAAACCCAAATAAAAAATAATGTACATGTAAAATGGCAGTATTTAAGGCTAGGGGATCAAAATGATTTCAAACCTTTTTGTGCAAACATGGTGCACAGTACATACCCTCTAAGTGTAATTTGTGTAATTATTAGTATTGTAAAATACACTGAAACAATAACTCTGAAAACCTCAAACACACATGTATCTGGTCCTATGCTGCCTACATCACCACCATATTTAAAGAACATAAACACTTAGCTACATCTGAAAGGCCAAATGGGATAACTCACAGAATATACATGAATGCCACTATTTAATCTTTTTCCAGATATATGTGTATTTCCTGTCCCTTATTTCATGTGTTATTACAACAATGCTTTCATGTACTGTAAAGCTATAATGTACTTCATGAAAAATATAAAACAAACATCCCAAGTGTGGGTTTGAAATGCATGTGTGACTGACAAAACAGCCACCATGAAACAGAAATTGCTACAGAATCTGCAAAATACTTGTTTTTTCTTTGGAAGAGTGGATCTACATTAGCTTCTCACTTCTTGTCCTGTATAATTTTAAAAGATAAGTGAAGGATTTAGGGTTGCAGCTGTATTCTTGATCTGAATGTCATGATAAAGACATTTAAAGACAGTTATTTATTAAATAAAGTGATCTTCAACAATTTACCCCATAATGCATAATCCTGTTGTGAGCACCCAGCAACATGAATACTAAAATAAATGTATTTAAAAATAACAATCTTTAGCCATCTTTATATTTGCATTTTGATCAAGAATACAACTTTAGGACTCTAAATCCTGAACACTTCCTTAGACATTCATGACAACAAGATATGTTTTCTCTTTGTATTTGTCTGCCTTTATAGAAGAAGGCAGACAAAAAGTATAACATGAGAGTATCAATCATCCACCAAATTACAGGCCACTTCATAGAAGTCACAGGGCCGCTGATCCAAAAAGATATCTCAGTGGCTGTTGAGAGGATGTGTCAGCCAATCAATAAAAGTGCATTTGTCCAAAAAAACACCAGTTAGCACACTATAATGTAGTAAAGGTAAAACGCTGTACAACCTGTGCTCAAAGTAATCACGTTAAACCATACTTTGTCACCATAAGTATATAAGACACATTCAGTAATAAGAATATTTTAAATGGACATAACTGTAGTTCTTAGTCCCACATGATAATAACGTTTATATTAATATCCTCAAATTAGTCCTCTCCATTTGAAAACCCCACAAGTAACTCAGTACAGGTCTTTATAGGGCTTGGGGTAGTTAAACATGAGATAATCCATGTAATAAAAGTCATAGGCCCTTTGTCTCTCTGTAGAGTTTAACTGCTGGAAGTATCTCTGAGTGATGCTAGAGGAGGTTCTTTCTGCCTTGGGGTTCCTGTCCTTAAAGTCAGGGAACGTTAGGTTGTTAGGCGCCCCGATACTCCTCAGCAGGTGGTTGGCCTCCTCTTCCAGGCTCTCAAACTTCCCAATGAAGTCGTAACTTAGCCGACAGGGGCTGCAGAGCTGGCTGACAGGTTCCCAGTGTATATCCATGCCCACCGGCCGCCTCACGTCCAACAGGTACTGGATAAACTCCCTGAAGGTGACCCCGGCACCGGTCCTCAAGGCTGAGCGTGAGGCATTGGCCCGGTACCGGGAGATAATGGGCCGGCCGAACACTGGGTGATAGTAAGAGTTCGGGCTCTCGAACTTGTCACGGAAGGCCGACACAAGCCTCTCGAATGGCTCCCGAACAAACAGGAGTTTGGTGTAGGAGCAGAGCCTCTCCGCCACGCCCTCCTGGTCGTAGGCGTCCAGCCTGCGGAGCTGGTTGGCGTAGTGGGCGTCGTCATGGGCGATGCCACGAGTGGAATTGGCACTGCCACCCAGTACCATCAGGACCCGCTTCCAGTTGGAGCAGCCGGCTTTGGGCACCTCGCAGTACAGTAAGCTAGACCTGTATTGTTAATGAACCACAACAGCAACACATCACTAGTTTTATTGGGCCTGTATGTATCTAGCATGTCATGTTCGAGAGTTAATCTAGGATAAATTCTGCTTTATAGAACATATTAATAAATTTATAAATACATCAGTGCTAAACATGAATTACAATGAATTAATACATTGTTATTATATTTTTTTTGGGGGTGGGGGTATATTCTTTAGTTATTTTTTACTGACAGTAAAAAAGGAAACAGAAGCCAGGTAGGGGGAGACAGAGAGTAAGGGCACAGACAGGTAGGGGGAGACAGAGAGTAAGGGCACAGACAGTCGGCTGAGCCGGAGCTCAAACCCCCATCGCCAGGAGTTTGGAGCTTAGACCGTTACACCAACTCTGGCATGGGAATTAATACGTCTTAGTCATGTCTATGTAGACAATTCTTAAGTGTATCATCCCTACAATACCTGTCTTCCACGTAGACGCGGGACACCTGCCGGCGCGACACAGGGCGTTCGGCAGCGCCTGGCTGGTATTTGGCACAGACTTCTCTCAGTAGAAGGCGGCGGGACGCCTGAATTTGGGCCATGCCTTGCAGCTGGCGATCCTGTTCACCAGAGCGGGCACTGCAAGGGTTTAGTGAGCCACTCTGTAAAAGCAGCTTCCTGTGGCGTTTGTAGACTGGTGGCCTGGGGCTCTCAGCCTGTTGCTCCCCAGACATGGAGGTGATTGGGTGGGGAGACAACCGGAAGGTTGGAGGCTGTCTAGGGCTAGGGAGGAGGGGGTTAGAGGGCATCGCTACCTGTAGTTCTCCATGGAACCCACCAATGTCCAAGCTCAGAACAGCTGCACTCTCTGAAGACTGCTCCTGTGACACACAGAGCAATTATTAACATTTTGACAAAGATGCAGTCTGTGACGTTTGCAATTAACAAAATACTTTTTAAAATCTCATTTTGGCCTGGATGTATAATATTCCAAGCATATGTACATAACCTCAAAGTAGGATCATTGTCAACCCAAAAAATAAATAATAATAATAATCATTGTTAACCCTCAGTTAGCCATGATATTCAAACTTTAAGTTTGGTGGTTTTGATGACATAGAGCACACATGACTTACTGTAGCACTCAATTTTTGGGTAGCCGTTTTAGTTCAATAGGGACACAATTACAACCAGTGCCCAAACTTGCAAACTTAATCTTTAAGATGGATATAGTGTTGGTTCTTTAACTAACCACAAGATGGCAGCATTACATTACTTTGAATGAACTGCTATCAGTGCTGAATTAAATCAAAAAAACAATCTAGTTAAATGTAATTATGAAACCAAGCTTCTCTAATGAAAAAAACATTTGGCAAATTTGGTCACTTAAAAACAATTATCTTCAAATATTTAGGTAAATATTTTAGCTGGCAAACCCATTGATTCTGCTTCAGTATAAACCTCTGGGCTGATACAACAATCTTACCTTTGGAATTGGCCACCTTGGAGCAACCATCAACATTGCACCTGGACATAGAGAGACAGAGATAAAGAGGGAGAGAGAGAGGGAGGGAAAGAGAAAGAGAAAGAGAGAGAGAGTGATCAAATTGAGTTCCAGAGAGATTAATAGAATCCTACATTACATTGAATATTACAAAATGTCCTCTGCTTGTATCAACTTTCTGTAGCTGAGCTGAAATCTTGATTAGGAGAAATAGTCTGGAGGAAAGAACCGATCGTGCTTTAGTAGAAGACCCCATTTTATCACAAGATTAGGTTTTTGATAGAGAGGTCAGTGTGTAGTAGTGTTTGTGTGTGGCTTTGTGTGGGTGTGTGTGATACCGTAGAAGGAGAGATATTCTGACCCAAACTGAAGTGTGGGTGAGTATATAGTAGCCCATGGGGGATGAGTACTAAATGAAAACATTGCATGCACAGCAAATGGGCCAGTATTCCCATATGTTGATTTTTCAGTAAAACACAACAATCACTGTGTTCAACATTCACTAATGTGTGTGTGTGGAGGAGACACGCCTTATATTATTTGCGGTATGAGTGCAGAGGAAATTGAGTTACTGGCCACACATTTTTCACAGAGTATAGTGAAATGAAAACGAGGGATATATGATATAGGTGACCATTTCTTTTGTCAAAAATGTAATATTGGTACGAGTCTGATGTGGAGGTTTACATCAATGTGAAGAGGTGACAAGTAACTTCTGGCCATAAGCGTTTGTTTAGAACCACCCCACTAAAATGTTTTCTATGGTATGTGGCTACTACTTTGTTGTTGCCAAACTGCTCAGCTTTGTCACCTATGACTATAAAGTTACTTTGAGTACCGTATATAGACTTCTATGCAATGTTATGCATTTTCATCAGTCTGCAGCAGTAGACTAGAGCATGGATTCTAGCATTTGTGTGAAGGGATTTTTTCTTGAAGTAATTTGATATTAGTGCAGTAGTCATAGAAACTGGTTTCAGTTTATTTTTGTGCAAGAATGCTTAAAAAGTATATATGGTGTTGCTTCGGCATTGATGGAAATCCCCACAAACCTTTTTTATCTGTGCATCCCTAACAAAAACATGAAAATACATACTAAAATGGTTACTTGAACATCACTACACAATCACATGAAAAACACTGCACAATCACCAAATACACCCTGAACAAACACCAACTACAAACTGCACAAACACCAACTA